>JAMKCH010086396.1:3371-21690 GCA_023653785.1 Ophioderma brevispina | reverse complement strand
TGCGCGTCAATACTACTTGACGATTAAACCCTTGGTACATTTAAATATCACATTTGTGATTCATGATTGGGTGTATAACGTGTATATCACAAGGTGCGTGTTTAGCTTACTGAAATTTTGAAGCGAAATGAACTGTAGGTCGGCTTAAAGCAATACTGGCACATTTTTTGAAGAGCCCCCCAATTTTCAAAATTTGATATTTTTGCAGAGTTACTTTGGTAATTGTCTAGGAAACTATACCTGCGAACGAGAATGCTAAAAAATGCGTATTTATCACAAAATAAGCGATTTTGTAATTAGAATTGGGATCTCAGATTGGACTTGACGGAAGAGCTTGAAATGCTACGTTTATGTCCGCCCGTGATGAAATAGTGCCACCTCTAGAAAATAACCTCTAACTTGACTTGCCCGAACTATTGAAACAACTAATGGATGAGCGTAGACACGTACGTGGCGCTATTTCCCGGCTATTTCACATTGGAGGTCCGTTTTCAGCAGCCGTTGAATTATTATCGGGGATCCCCGATAATAATTATTCTAGTACAAAATTCCTTCGTTTGTGACACTTAGACATTTTCGAGCTTAACCAATCACAGGTATAGTTTACTAGCCAGTTACCAATGCAACCGTGTAAAAATCTCCAAATTTTTGAAAAATTGGGGGCGCCCTTAAAAAAAATGTGCTAATATTGCTTTAAATCAACGTGTTTTTTCATGAACATTGTAAGATCGCATTCGTGCGACGCACACCACAAACGCAGATATAAAAGTGCTTCTTGTGCTATGGCCTGGTTACGCAAATTGCTGCAAATTATAGGATAGAAACTCATCGAAGCCAAATTAATGGTCTCTAAGCTAAAGTAACAAGAATAACAAGGTTTTACCCCATTACTCTGTCTGCATAATTAAATGGAAACTTTTGTTTAAAAAAATTCTTAATTGATTGTCTGATCATGATTACGCTGGTGATTGATGTGATCATGACATACCATTAAAGACGAGCCATAACGGAAGGTAACGAACTAAAAGATTCAGAAACATTTGACTGCAATTTACTTCATATATCACCAGTCAAGTGATTATTAATGAAATTGAAAAACAATGATTACTGACGCTGGGTTAAATGACAAAGTAAATTCCAATTTGATTTGCATAATTATGTTGAAATAATATTTTTCTCCGCATAAATAAAATTTTGCTACATGTACTTTTTTTTCATTTGAATAATAAAAATTCTAATTAAATAAAATGACAAGCGAATTAATGCTTATTCTGTACGATTATTCTTAACGGGAAAATATATGGCAAAGTTTTATCAGAAAATCAGTTCGACTTTAAAGAATAAATTCAACATTACCAACAAAAGGTGTGCGTTCTTTCTGTTAGATACATCAATTTCAACTTATGTATCATAGAACACGCATTCATCTACAGATTGATATAGTAAGACATAAACTATGATAGTTATTTATAAATCGCATTTTACAAGTGTTTATGTTTTGTTGTTTAATTATAATCACCTAAGCTAAAGAAAACGTACATTTATGTGTGAATTTTAAAATCCTTTCAAGCCAAAAGATATGATAAACAAAATATAATGAAAATAATGCTATATATACAATGCATTTCATAGCAAGTTCAACTTTCAACATTGAAAGTTATATATTTGCGTCCTTACATTCGTGCATACTCAATGCAGTGTTTAATGTTTTCGACCGGCTACTACGACCACAATGTCCCTTGTTGGCCAAATTAGGTCGAAAATATGTTGGTACGAATGCTTGCTTAAACGCCTGTATGTAACGTTCGCACATAGCTGTGTAAACGATCGGATTTATTGCAGAATTTATATATGACAGAATACGGGCAAAGAGAGCTATATATGTTCTCGCATCGAAATCGGAGATTATGAATTGATAATTTCTCGTTGTTGCAATCATATAACCGAGTGACACGAATTCAAACGGCGATAGGCATATAAAGAAGAGCATACCGTTTACAACTAACATTTTAGCGATCTGATTGCGCATATGAGAATCCTTAGTTTTCTGTAAACCTTGCTGATTTAGGCGTTTCATCGACTGGTTAAGCCCGTGAATAATAGATACGTATAAGATACAATTTAAGACAAGAGTTGCGAAAAACGGGAGAGTTTGCAATCCAAGTGAGAAACTTCTCATCCATTCCTTAAGCGGTAGGCAATATCGAAGAGCTGACGGCCATTTGTTATAAGGTTTCACTGGTGCCCACTTGTAGCAGTAGAAAACCAACTTAGCATTACTTGGCGTGAGAGAGCCAGCCAGTAGACAAGAAAGTATCCAAGCACAGGTAATGAGTTCCGTAGATTTGCCTTTGATACCACTGTTGCGATCCTGAGGACGACATACAGCCGCATATCTATCCAAAGACACGAGAGTTACAAAGAACAATGAAGCAAAATATGACATGTCTGCGAGGAAGAAAGTCCAGATGCAGCCAAATGATCCTAGAGGCGAATCGTCACCATCAAGGGGAGACTTGGCGTAGCGGTAAAGTTTTGGTCCAATGGCAGAGAGTAAGAAAACCACATCTGCTATGGCAAGGTTGACAAGATACCTATTTGTAATAGTTCTCATATGTTTTATCATAATAGCTACATAAATAAACGCACTATTTCCCAGTACACCAAATATCAGAATCAACGGCAAGAAAACCGTTGTAAGTACTACCCCTCCCTTGGTGTAGCCGAACTCATACGATTCCTCAGCAGATAAATATCTTGTCTGGTTGTATTTGGTAGCGGACTGGTTAAATTTTCTCAAGCATTCGATGTCCGAGTTGTCAAGATCCTCAGAGTAGTTTATCTCTGTCTCCGATTGATTGAATGCCATGACACTCAAGTTGTATTTTCTTTGGTGAAAACCACTTGAACTGTCCGTAACAAGATTTACTGCGATGGTGCGTATAACAAGATTGCAAGTGACTACAACTGTAGTGGTGTGTGTTTAACGCAGTGATCGTTTACTCGTTTACTGCTGCTCTTGCGCCTAGTATAATTGTATTGACTTAAATATTTTAGCTCACCGACTAAATTACCCAATAGGGTTCAGCTGTAGTGGTCATGAGCATGAGAAATGCATTTTCAACGCTTACGTAAAACTTTACATAAGACAAACTTTACATTACACACACTCACGACACATTTAACATACTGTATCGCACATATACATGACTATGCCATTCGTCAGTCACTCATGCACCTCTCTCTCTCGCTTTCTCTCTCTCTTCTCTCTCTCTCTCTCTCTCTCGCTGTCCAATGGCCCGCAAAAATCTCGCCACTCACAGTATATCTTACATATGCCGTAGAACTCTGTGAAATCAGCTGCATTGCAAGACGGCCATCGCAGTACACACTTCACGTATTCCTATATCAATTATGTAACCAATATTCCGCGAACATTTTTTTTTATTTCTTAGCTGTCAAAAACAGCCCCAAGGAATAATATTATAAAAACGTTAAGAGACATTTTCTGTAAAAATCGACCGAAATCGAAAAAAGTTGGCAGACCTTAAAAAATGGATTTTCTTCAAAGTTCTTGTATGAATAGGTCTTGGGTCAGTACTTTACATTTTTGACACTTATTTCACCTCTCACCCTTGGTTGCCATGGTAATACCCACATAACAGATTTTTCACATTTATTGCACATTTTACAGGTTTTCGAACCTTAAAAAAGACAAAATTCGATGTAATACCACGTAATTACTAAGAAAATTACAATAATTCACTAAATAAATACAAATGATACTAGGATTTTGCTTTTCAAAAACAAGGCCAGAAACATTGCAGGATGTTTCATTTGGAAGATACCATTATTTTAAAAGGGGTGTTTTAGCAAATATTATTTGTTGTAAAAAATCATGTATTACAATTTCCAATAAACTCCAAGGTAACGTTCCCAGGACAGTAATTTTTTATGGTAGACAGAGAGGGTGATGGTACTTGTGTATAAATTAAAATAAATTTGGGGCGTTATAGTATATTAAAGTAGTGTTGGCAGAAAGATTGTACTTTTCCGTTAAAATGAAACCTAAGGCAGCGACAAAATAATGCATTATTCTAAATTTAAGGGTTTTTTTTTTAGCATACTGCCTTTATTGTATACAAACACACAAAGACATCTAAACATGCATATATTATTGACAGTACAAGCCCCCAGAATATGGCCCGCTGTATTCTGCGCAATGAGACAATAAACAGAACGAGCCCATAATAACTCCATCACAATTTCACCACGTCTCATTGCGCAAAACACAGCAAGCCCAAAGCATGGTCATAGCATATAAAAACGTTGTACAGATATATCTAATCAATGACAACATGTTTCTTAATACACCAATTAGTACATGCCATGTATATAAGGCAGATGAAAGCCCATGCCACGTTTCCCGTAACGTTTTTTGCAAATCACAATAAGGTAACTATTTCCTTCTTCATACTCATTACACGTAATTTGAAGTAACAACAACTTCACCAATAGTTACAACATTGTGTCAAGCCATCCCCCTTCATCCAAAGATATTGTGCTACTAATCCCTGGTTCAAAAACTACTAGAATCACATTCACAAGATGTGATCACAGGAAGAAACCTTGATAATTTTGTTAAAAAACAAAATAATGAACTTTTTAGATATTTCAGCATGCTGCCATCATTGGATTTTCCATTCGTTGCACCCAACTGGTGATTAATTTTCCCATATATCACCTTGAAGGGGATGTCCACCTGACTAGGATGAGGTATGTTTCCGCTCAGAAAAGCTGCACGTTAGCGTGTTCTGCCCATTTCAAAATGGCCGCTATTGTTTTATGTAAAACCGCCATTATAATTTCATTATAGATAGAAATTATATCCACGGCTACGCGATATCAAGTTTTTTATTTCCTAAAGGGGGCTTACACATCTAGGCGTCCAAGATGGCCGCCGCAAAGAGGCATATTTTGCGAAATGAACTTAAAATGGCAAATTGTTGAAATAAGAACCTGGGTGATATTTTGGGAGCTCCAAAAAAATTTATGGCATTTATATTTACGTAGAGGCTTGTTTTTAAAGATGGCGGTGATTATATTCGCTCTAGAGTACGTAAATCAGGAAGAAGAGCAGCCCTAACCATCTTTTCGATGTTATTAAACAACACTTTCTAATAATGACCTTAAATCATTTCCAAGATGTAAAAAATATTGAAGTGGAGTATTGACATGTCCAAGAGAGTGCTGTCACAATAGCTGGTTACTACTTGGGCTATATAACATAGTTTAAACTGACTCCATAATAGTTCATAGGAAGACAACAGCTCATATCAACCTAATACAATAAAATCATAATAAATGGGTGTGGACTGTATTTAAGGACTACTCAGTGACGTCATATGTGTTTCCCAGTAAAAATAAAAACTATGCTTATGAAGAAGTGAAAAAGTTGTCTATATGTAGAAGGAAAATTTAAATATGGTGACCTAACTTTCTTTCGAGCACATCAAGTGCTATCTTTGTTTCTGACTTGTACCACCAGCTCCTTCTCCCTCTCTACTGCCGAGATCATCTTCCTTCCCGGCGGCAACTAGTGTTGAGTGGTCTGCAATTGTCCAGAAGTACGAGAGAAGATTGCGGAAAAATGTTATCAACAGTTTTCCTTATGGTTCTTATTATGTCGAAAAAGATGTGCAGGGGCGTTTTTCTTCTTGATTTATGTCCCCCGGAGCGGGTATAACCGTCGCCATCATGAGTTAAGATCATGTCCGCAATATACAAATGTCATCAGTTACTCGCATTCTTACCTCATCAATTTGGCAATTTTAGTACATTTAACAAAACATGCCTCCTTTCGGCGGCCATATTGGACACTTAAATGTTTGAGCCCACTTTAGGAAGGTAAAACTTCATTTTGCTTAGTCCTAGACAAAGTTCTTATCTATAACGAAAATACAATAGCAGTTTTTCATAAAACAATGGTGGCCATTTTGAAATAGGCAGTACGCGCTAATGTGCAACATTTCGGGGCGGAAATATACCTAATCCTAGTCAGGGGGACACCCCGTTTAAGGTGATATATTGGAAAATTAATCACCAGGTGGGTGCAACAAACTAGAATTTTAAGGCCCGTACAGAAACTGGCTTATGGAATACTCTTTAAGCATGATGTTTCGGGTGTTGTGACGTTACATAATAGGTCATATTCATGTAATGTGACAACGTCCGACTTTGGCAACTGTGCATGTTGATGTCTCCACCATTTGGTTCTGAAAATTTGATTTCTACCAATTTGAAGTACGCAAATTCTGAGCTCTACATACTACGTGTCCATGCTTCATTAACCAAATCAATCAACAATATAGTTTTTGGACATTTTATAAGTACCAATATTGCTATTAACCAACTTGAATTTTTAAATTTGGTAAATCAACTTTGCATTAGAAAATTCGAGGGAGCATTAACCACTGTGCTCCTTACGCTACGGGGAGCCTGGGCTATTTTGAACCGGTTATAAATATTTTTCTTTGTTTGAATTTGAAACCAAACTTGAAATACGCTTTATTCAAAACAAATCTTACCCATCGATTAAAGCCACAGTCGTTTCTTAAAAAAATATAAATCGCATTATGTCTCTCAATAGTGTTGCTTCATATCGTCGTGGGTTCTGCATACTGTCGAATCAGCATAAATGCTAGTTCTGAGAAAACGGTGTTTGAAAGTTTGAGTTACATATGAATGCGTGTAATTAAATAAAAGAAACTGGCTATTTTAAGTGGTGTATGTTACAGACTTGAATGGTTACTAACTGACGACAGTATTAAAATACCAAGAAACACTTACTGTTTTCTTATTCAAAATGGCCACTGAATGTGATTTGACAGTTTGTCAAAACCCAAATGTTTGATTCGCTGTGTTCTAAGGAGTCGAATACGTATTCGACTACATGAAACCCGTTGATTTCTAATGTTAGCTAATGTTGGCATGGTGAGATTACTATAGCTACGGGTTTTTACTATTTTAAAATGATGATGCCGATGATGCCATGATGATAAGAATAACGATGGCGGTGATGTCGGTGGTAATAACGAATAACGATGAAATAAGGAAACATCGAGCTTGACGACGACAATGATGATGATGATGATGATGACGACGATGATGATGAAGACGACGACGATGTCTATTGCATTGTGTTTATTGCTACAAACAGTGCAAATTTGCGTACAAACGACTTCCATAAGCGGTTAAAATGGGAAACATTCACTGTTGCATTATCGTTCGTTGAAAAATATAGCGCAGACTGACCACGATGACCAACGAATTTAGAAAATTACAAGATCTTACAAATTTGACTCCTTAAAATTAATATATTTAATTAGTCGCCAATATGTTTTATCTCATTTTTGCAGAAAAAAACATACATTTCAGGAGTAAATACGTTAGAAGGAACACAAACATTGTAGTTTATAAAAATTTATAAATATTATGCATGTTGCAACACACAATAAATATTCAAAAATTGAGCTCAGAAAATATTTAAAATGTAACTGGAATGTTTCATAACTCAAAAGGTTTTGGAGATTAAAAGTGGTCTATACAACTTTATAACAACCATATTTTTATAATTTCCTTAAATTTCCCATTACATTATATAGTTCCTATCTTTTAAAGGCACTATCAGTGATTTGCGAAATCAGAAAATCGAAAAAAAAATCTTCAAATATCAGATTTTTGTATGTCTGTAACAAGTACAGGTACCCTAACATATCCTGCAAATGATAAGACCAGAAGCAACCTAATAAGGACAAAATCGGATACTCTCCGTGCGGACACTTACTAAATACTACACGGAAGTGAATGGAGATTCATATCTTTGAACACTATCGTTTTCTTCCGTTTCTGGCAACTCCTCGGTTGGAAAAAGTAACTTATGAGGATTCTATAGACTTATCCTACACTTTTAAGCTATTTCTGCCAATTTCAAATATTTGACTCTTTCAGGTGAATCACTGATAGTGTCTTCTGATAGTAATGCACACGCTTAAAATATATACCAAACTTGACAAGAATTAACATTTAAATGGGTAATATACTCAATAAAATCTAACATAATCTAAACAATTTAGGGGGCACTAACGCTTATACAAACAACTTCCCAAAGAAAATATCAATTTGTTCCTGAAAGGCGAGTTTTTTTTAAAATAATGTATTAGTAATTATTTAGTTTGCAGAATATCCAAGTTAACATCAAAGAAAATCAAACTTCCACAATATGTTTACCAGGTCTATTTTTGTAACACGGTTTACTAAGGGGTGCATGGGGTGGTAAACACCCCGATAATTCATTATTCTATTACCTCTGCTGCCCATTATTGAAAATGCAGCATTCTGATTGGTCAGTTTACTGCCCATTATTCTGCAATAATGGGTCACCAATGCATTTTCTTATTAAATAAAGCTGTTGTAGGTAATAGAATAGAAATAAAGGGTTTGCATTGTCATGTATGGGCTCATACTGTATCCTCGGTCAGAAAAACTTTCAAATAATGGGCTCGGCTGCGCCTCGCCCATTATTTAGTTTTTATGACCTCGGACACATTATTCGCCCATAAATGACACTGGAAACCCTTTATTTCTTAATTAGAAAGCAATAGATGATTTCGATGTTGGTACCAGTTGATAGCGTTGGTCCTCCGTTTTCTATTGCTTCCAACATAACCTAGTATGGCGTCACAATGAAGTCAAAGTTCTCAAGTTGGTAAAATTGGTCATTTCCACAGAAACACAGGGTATAAAATGAAAAAAAAAAATTTTGCAACAAAAAGGTAGGAATATTGGATTTTCATGCGGGTTTTGGCCCCAAATGATATGGAAAATGACTAATCAACATATAATTTTAGAGCCATACAGTGCACAATATTTAAACAAATGAACTAATAACTAAAGGGACCGTAATGCAGTATCATTTATGGGCGAATAATGTGCCCGAGGTCGGAAAAACTAAATAATGGCGCCCATTATATTTATTTTTTCCCGCCCGATGATACATTATGAGCCCATAGATGATACTACAAAACCTTTATTTCTATTCTATTAACTAAAACAACTTGATTGTATTTTGTTTGTTTGTATAGGTTTTAAGGTATGCCTAATTTATGTGTATTTTGTATGCTGATGAATGAAAATAAATGATAAGAAAATGCATTAGCGGCTCATTATTGCAGAATAATGGGCAGTAAACTGACCAATCAGAATGCTGCATTTTCAATAATGGGTAGTAGATGTAATAGAACCACTCCCCACCAATCGACTTCGACGCTAACCCAGGTGAGGGTGCTATCTTCACATTTGTTTCGCCAAAATAAGCAGAAGGATGTGAAATAAGTTTTTAACGTTTTTGCGCACCGGAGGAAAGTTTACCTGGGGTGGTAACTCCTCCCCTTTGGTAATACGAGGGTTAATGTCACTATGCCCCCCTAAAGGTGATAAATTTGGTTTATTTGTACAAATGTTAAAACTACAAAACTTGGATAATTCATTTTCACGACGCATAGACCGTTGGTTTAAATTAGTACAAGTAACATAATTAAAACACAAAAATTAAAATGTGAAATAAATGACCAATCCCTCATGAAGTATAGAAAGGTAAACTTCACCGATCTTGGCAGACCTATTATCGATTTGGATCACTGAAGTAGCAATCTTTGTCCCAGCGAATACGTATTCCTTCGCAATTTATCTGTGTGCTTTGAGATACTTGGATACGCAAAGCTATCGAATACGTATTCGATTGTTTGTGAAACCCGTTTTATACAAATGGGTGTTATTCCACTGCGGATATTTTGGTTAAGAGATGCAATTTCACTTTTATTTTTGGGTACAATTAAAGAGTACATAAAATGTAACCAGAATCAAGTATTAACTCAATTTGACCAAAAAATCAGATTCGACACTATGTCGTGGCCACGACGATATCATCAAATACACTGTTGCTCATAAAGTTGGAATAATCTTTTTTTTTCAGACCCAATCTTAAAACATATTTCTAGTTGAACGCCTCTATAATCATATAAGAGTAGGTGAATGATTACATAATGAGTCCCCACTACCCAAAGTGAAGCGAATCCATGCATAATTTTGAATTACGTAACAATGCCTTGTTGGGAACTATAAAAGACCCTGCCTCAAGTCTGTGTGAAATGAGCCAAAGTTTTTCAGAGTTGGTTGTTACAGTTACAACAGAGATTCCCTAGGCTATCCCTCGTCCAACGGCATTGTCAATACGCCGAAGAGTGCGTGCACTCTGACGGGAAGAGTGCAAAGAAGCCAAAGTCGCTGATTTCCTCTGGGTATCGCAGAATACGGTCTGTAAAATACTCAGACATCATCGAGAGCTGGGTCATTTGAGGCCATGAAAATCTCCAGGACAACCACGATTGACAACCAGACGTGATGATCGACGTCGTCGTCGTTGGTGGAGAAACACTATGGAATCAACGTTTCCCGCCAAACTGTGATTCGGATCTGAAAGTATCTACTACATTTAGAATCATTATCATCAAAATCTTACAGAATGTTATCAAAATAATATATAAGTAATTATAGATTATTTTTTAAGGACACGCTAAGTCTCTCGAAAATACTGTTAGCCCAATTTTCTGCAACTGATGAGATAAACTATATTGGTGGATTGACAGATGAGAGACCAATGAATGCGGAATCTATCACCTGTGGTATTATTGGAGAAATATTGGCTGGTAGTGGTATGTTGAACAGAGCCTGAGCTGTGTTTATGTTTGCAGGCAGTACATTTGTTGCAGGGGCTGAAGCCATTCTGTAGAGTAGGTTTGATTAGTAGGTGAATGATCCAACCACGATTGACTACCAGACGAGGTGATCGACGTCTTCGTCGTTGGTGGAGAAGACACTATGGAATCAACGTTTCCCGCCAAACTGTGATTCGGAGATTGCTTCAACATAGTTGCCACATGCAAGAAGGGTTTATGTAAACAATTTTCGGCTGCAAGACGACAACGCCACGCCGCACAGGGCCGCTGGAGCGAAACATTTTCTTGAAGCAGAGGGGGTGGAGCAGATACCATGGCCTGCTTGCTCCCCTGATATGAACACTATCGAGCATGCCTGGGATGCCTTAGGCCGAGCCATCAATGACAGGGACAATCTTCCTCAAACTCAACAGGAGTTAGCTCAGACTCTGGGTGGGATGCTCTGCCTATTGACATCATAACCAAACTTGTGGACAGTATGAAGCGAGGTCTTGACGCACTGATTCATGCCATGGGTGGCCATACTCGATGTTAGTGATTGATTGACATTTAAAACAGTACTATTGAACATGTCAATGCATGAAATCACCCAAAAGTTTGTTATCTGTAAAACTGACTGATGTGAAAAAATGTAACAAAATCTTTAAATCTGCTGTTCAAATACCCCTTTTCTGTTTCAGGATAAGGACACAGCTCGTGAAGGGTTAATTGTGGACAAAGTTCATAGTGATATGTTCGGAAGAGACTGATCAATCAAGTAGTGTAGCGATATACGTCCTAGATATCATAAATAACTGGCACTGTAAGAATCATTCAATAAATAGTGGTAAAAATAGTTTATTCCAACTTCATGAGCAAGAGTGTAATATACTGTTATTTTTTTAAAACGAATATTTATAGCTCATTAACGTTACCGTACCTTAACTCTCTCCGTGCTGGACAACTGTGTATAATTTATAAAACATAAATCAGTGACATTTGAGACGGTTTGCCAAATATTTGCAGGTCGTTTGGGGAAACCATCTAAAAAACCTAAAAAATAAGGCTTGCTTGGACTCCTTTCAATGCATTTTAGGCTAGCTTTGAATATGCCCATGATAATAAATAATTTTGAAATGTTTTAACCAAAAAAGCAAACAAACAAACAAAACAAAATTGACAAAAAACAATGAGTGTGTCGAGTGCACTCGACATCCGCAGTGAAAGAGTTAAAAGCTGTCATATCTCTCAAAAACGTTGCTCTCTGCTTTACCATTTACAGGTAACTTTACCACAACGATCTCCAATACAATAACGCAAAATAATGCAACTTCAACAAAAAATTGACTTTTTAAGACCGTTGCCCATAGCGTTGAATAAATACGTTCATTTATTTATTTATTTATTTATTTATTTATTTATTTATTTATTTATTTATTTATTTATTTATTTATTTATTTATTTATTTATTATAACCGAAGGCGCAGTGATGTTAAAACTCAACTGCAATACTTTAGTGATATTTAGCCAAATTGGGTATACTTATTTATTTATTTATTTATTATTATAACCGAAGGCGCAGTGATGTTAAAATTCAACTGCAATACTTTAGTGATATTTAGCCAAATTGGGTATACTTACGCACACTAGTTAAGCAACTTCGACTACACATTGAGAGCGATCAATCAACGAATTAAAGGGGGATGGTCCGATTTAAGTATATAAAGTTTTCATCTTGATAGAATGGCCTTCACCCAAAAACTACATCTGTAAAGTTTTGCGCCGATATTTCAATCCGTTTTGATGTGACAGCTAGAAACGTGATTTTGTGAGCCCCATAGAGTACTGTCTAAAACTAATATTGGTCGACCAAATTAGAGTACACTTTCGCTCATAACTCCCAAGCCAAACATCATATAGCCCTAAGATTTCACAGGGTAAATGAGAAAAATAGTAGCTTTCTTCTGATACCAAAATATCGACCACTTCCGGTAAAATCTGGGCTTCTGGGGACGAGGCTATTAGCGATCGGGCCATGGACCTTTAAGCTTTTTTTATTGACGAGACACAGGATCAACAAAAGTCGTTTACCATTGAGGCCGTGGTAGGCTGGGAAATATATGATATGACCTGGAAAAAATTGCAATAGAATTTTTTTCACCGCAATGCATTTCTCAAAGGTCCCCAGAATGACATACTAAAAGTAAAAAAAAATCCAAGTGGTGGAAGTACGCCTAATTTGCATAAATCCAAAATGGCCGCCAATTCCTATGTTTTTACATTCATTTTATTGTATAGATAGTCCTAAATTGCTGTTGCAGCCCATTAGATGCATATTTTTACATTAAATAAGTATATTGTGTTTTATACGTTATATAGAAATACGTAACCTGATTGGTGAAAGCATAACTAATTTGCATAAATTCAAAATAGCCGCCAATTTTCAGATTTTATTAATTTTTGCTGTATTTCTTCTAGATAGCTTTGCAGTACATAAATTTACATTTCATTTCATTACTTGTATAAGTAATGGCTATCAATTCTACAGTTTTACCTTTGTTTGATCAAACTTTGTGAAACAACATTTTGTGAACATGTGACACACAACTTTAAATTTATATTCCATATTAATCTATTTTTCTACTGAATATCTCCAGTAACTTGTGTAAGCCGTGTGCCTTAATTTGCATACATCCATGCGGCTAAAATGTAGGCACTGCACATAAAATATTGATAAAAACGTTATGTTCTGGTGGAGAATGACTATTCTAACACCGCCAACTGCTGCTTGATAGTAAGGGTCCACCTGCCTTCTACTCAAGCACTCATTGGGCGTTTACCTCTCCCGACCTGTCAACAGTCACCGGGGACATCCGATCCCGCTGCTCCAGAAAGATTCTCCCTAGATTCACCAGATCAGGCCACTGTCCTATCTTGGTTATCAGTGACATCAAGGTCACACTCCGGCCTTTACAAAGAGAGATGGAACTTCAGGAAAGCCAAGTGGCCCAAGTTCAAACAACTCATTAGTGAATTGTCATCCAAGCTGCCAACAAAGCTTCATACAGTCTTCTAACATCAACGACACATATTCTGACTTCTGCTCTATGCTCCACCAAGCAGCTAAACATTCAATTCCAAGAGGCAGAACCCCTACACCCCCTGTTGGGAGAAGGAATGCGACGCGGGGAGATATCCAATATCAACTTTACCCACTCAGGCTGCAAGGCCTGGAACACTGTCAACAAGCTCACCGGTCGTAGCTGTCCAGTTAAGCACTGTCATGTCTCTGCAAATTGCATCGGGAAAGCTCCTGGCAATGACAGTACAGAATTCTGGAAGCATAAGGCACCTGAAGCTTTGCGATGGCTCCAATTCCTCTCTACTTCTATAGGATCATCAACAATTCCCTCAAGATGGATGACTTCAAATGTCAGTGTAATCCTGAAGCCCAAGAAACCAGCAAGCGAGCCCAAGAGTTACAGACCCATCTCGCTGCTATCTCACACGTATAAGCTGCTTGGGAGACTGATACTCAGTAGGATCAATTATACGGTCAAGGCAAATCTACCACTCAACCAAATTGGCTTTCAAAGGGGTAAATCAACAACCGATCAGATAGCAAGATAGCCAATAATATCGAGACAGCGTTCAAGAAGAAGCAGACGTTTGGAGCAGTCTTTATAGATCTATCTGCCGCCTATTATATTACAGTATGACATGGAGATCTCCCTACCTTAAGGTACTAAAATCTTCCTTGATGTCAAGCTTGTCAAGTGCATAATACTGCTCATCCCGGATCTTTCGTCCTTGGGACATCAAATGGGCAATGCCACAGAAAGCCCTAACTTCGGAATGGTGTCCCACAAGGTTATGTCCTGGCACCCAGTCTCTTCAACTTTTATGTCTCAGATATGCCGAAGGGAGTTTCTTTGCAGTACTCCTACGCAGACGATACTATACTTGGAATAGCTGCTGATTCCTTTGAGGTCTTGGTGCTTCTAAGGCCTCAAAGACCATATAACTGTAAGCCAATTCTTCCACCGATGGTACTTGAAACTAAAAAATAAAAATTAACATCACTCTAGGAGAAAAAACTGTCACGCGATCCAACACCAAAGAACCTTGTCGTCATAATTGACCGCAGCCTTACTTTCCATTAACACACCAAGACAGTCGCTGCCAGGACTCAGTCTCGTGTCAACTTCCTTAGAAGGCTCGCGGGGCTGGATGGGTGCATCCTTTGACATTTTACACAGATCAACTGTTGCTTTGGCATACTCAACTGCCGAATATGCCGCACCAGTATGGAGTAACAGTGTATATTCACACAAGATTGATGTCATTCTGAATGATGCAATGAGACTTGTTAGCGGTTGCCTTTTGGCGACGCCTGTAGAATATCTTCCAATTCTGTCTGGCATAGCTCCTGCAAACCTTTGGAGGATCCTTCAGACGATCAAGGTCGCCAAGAAGTGTGACGAACCTGGTAACCTATTCCTCCTACCAACACTATTTAAGGATCAGAGAGTTCCACCGAATCACTTTGCTACCCAATCCATGACACTGCAGTCGCAGCATCCATATGGATCATCTTGGATCAACGCCAGATGGTCTGAGCAATGGTCGTCTTATACCTTGAACCTAAAACAGTTTGTTGAAAGCCTATCTAGCAAGCCCAAATGTTGTGACCTTGATAGGAAAGCATGGGTGTGAGGCATTAAGTCTCCGATTCTCAATTGGAAAACCCGGATTCTTAATGGTTATTTGGTATATCACCGAAGAAAAAGCTTTTCGATTAAAACCAATTCTCGATGAAGAAATTGGAATCTCGATTGAAGACCCTGGTTGACCATTTGAAAAACTTGGATTCTCGATGAAAACTTGGTGTATCTTGGTGTATTGAAAAAGTTGGATTCTTCTCTTGGCGAGAATACTGTTATTTTTAATTTAAAAAAAAATCAATGGACACTAGGACATATCGGCGATAATCCCTAATTTGCAATTGAAAATCCAAGGTTTTACAATTATAAAACTGGTTTATCAATTGAAAAACCTGGGTTTTTTTTCAACCGATATACTAAGTTTTCAATGAGAATCAAACGTTTAGGTTGGTATGACATGTGTTTGGTAATGATATTGGAGAACAACTTATTTTGTATTGATGCCCCAAAGGGCCAGGAAAACATATTCACATATTCAACTATTAACAAATTTTATCATGAAGGTAATAAGTATATTAAATTATAGATACAAAGATACAATTTTCCGCGCGGTCGCGTGTGTGTGTGTGTGTGTGTGTGTGTGTGTGTGTGTGTGTGTGTGTGTGAGGGGAGTAAGATGGAGGTGGGGTTGTTCTAAGCATTATATAGCCAGTGATAGTGAGAACAAATCTAAATGTGTTTTGGTCTGGTAAGTGCAATAATCGATTCAAAGTTTGACATCTTGCTTCAAATTGTAGAATTGGGAGCCATTTTGGATTTATGCAAATTAGGTATACTTCTACCAAGCATGTATGGTGTCTGTATAAGACAAATAAATTATAATAAGTCATAAATGTAATAAATTTAGGCATTTTAGGTGGCAAAATAATATTTTAGATAAGCAATATAACACAATCAGTGTAAAAATCTTAGAATTGGCGGCCATTTTGGATTTATGCAAATTAAGTACACTTCTTTCAAGAATGCATGGTGTCTGTATAAGACATAAACTAAAATGTATTCATAACTATACAAATTCAGGCATTATAGGTGCCAAAATATTATTTTAGATAAGTAATACAACAAAATCCTTGTAAAAATCCTAGTCATTAGTCATATTTCCACCACTTGGATTTTTCTGGACTTTTAGTATGGCATTCTGGGGACCTTATAGAAATGCATTGTGGTGAAAGAAATTTTATTGCAATTTTTTTTCCAGCTTCACCGAGAATTTAAGTTATTTTTCTAAGCCTATGGTCCAAAATGCATAAATAAATACATACACGGACGAACAAAGAAATCCGGCATTAGGCCGGGAACCTCTGCCGACAATGTTACGAACTCGTGTACTTTCCGTGACAATTAGTTTCATATTTTACAAGAAAAGAAATTAAAATAGCACATTTGATGAAGGATATGAAAGTCCATTTCTCCGTGGCGTAACAGGCCTGCCCGCTCTGAGGGGGCAAATTTCCCAGTTTTGGGAAATTTTCCCTCTTAGGGGGGTCAAAAGGCCAAGTTTTCCCGGTCAGAGGGCTAAAAACGGCTGATTTAGCATGATTTTTGCAAAATGTTTCCGGCCAAAGTCGTCGGGGGGGGGGGCAACCTGCGACCTGCCCCCCCCCGCCTGTTACGCCACTGCCTTTGCTCGGCTGTAACCTCTTGCTTGGCATCTTTTACCAAGACCCAAATGTGTAATAACACAACATATACGATTTAATTTTACTTTTTTGTCCTTGCGAAGGTTTTATAAATAACACTATTGGAAAAACATTAATTCCGTTTATTTTTATTGAACCTTATTAAGAGCCTTACACCTGTCATTTATTGATTAATTTAAGTACATTAATAACAATTGACTTGAATATAAAAAGGGAACACCCATTACTTTCTTAAAATCTGTTCAATGTACACGCATTACCCCGGCAATGCACATACATGGTTCCCAAGAAATAGGTTCCCCCTAAAATTCAAGGACATTTCGTTGCATAACTTCGCTTAGAACTGGATGATTTGGAAAATTTAAAAAAAAGTTTTGAAGAGAGGAAACATTTGGCCCTGCCACAAAGTCGTTGCTTTTCAAACAACACCTTTGGCATCAACACACACTCCCTTTTTCCAAAAAAGATGTTGTCAGAAAAAGATTGACTTTTTTTACCATTTTAGCCATTTTTACCCTATAACTCAAAAACCAATGGTCGTAGGTGGTACACACTATACATTTTTGGAATCCTTATGATTAGATGGACAATATGGCATACATTTCAACATGATTGGGGCATTTTAAAAGTTTGACCCCTGTGTAAACTTAAATTGGCCCCTATTGAAAAGGTGATACCACAATTTGAGAGTACTACCTACCTAGCATTGATGTAGAGGGTCCATACTAACTACCAAAGGTGTCAAACCTTTTCTATAGTGAGAGGTAAACGAATTCCTTAAATAAGGCCCTTATGATATTCAGCTCCTGCTCTATTGTAACAGACGTTACCAAATCAAGCTGATCAGATACGTTACCGCAATGTTTAACTTAGTAGCTAATTCGTTAACATACTGGACTATATGTTCCCAAGGAAACAAGGAAAATTCATGGGCACATCTAAATGTTAAAGCAATAATGGCACTATAAGTATTAAAACGCTCCAGAACGTTAATTGGAAGTCATTTAAGAATCAGAATGGACAGAATCGGATATTTTAGTCGTTGCTGTCCGTTCGGACACTTGCTACAGCACGCAAGTGAATGGAGATTCGTATCTTAGAACACTGCCGGTTTTTTTTTTTTCAATTGCAAAAAATAACTTATGTAATGTCTACAGACTTATCTTTCACTTTCAGGCTA
>JAMKCH010086395.1:0-62944 GCA_023653785.1 Ophioderma brevispina | reverse complement strand
TGTTTTTAGACGAACTCCCAGAATTCAAACGCACTGTTTTGGAGGTTATGCGGCAACCTCTCGAAGACAGAGAAGTCACTATATCTAGGGCACGTTTTACGGTTACTTACCCGAGTAGTTTTATGTTGGTAGCGAGCATGAATCCCAGTCCAAGTGGTTTTTTTAACGACCCTGAGAGTCCTATGAGTTCTTCTCCTCAGGAAATGCAACGTTATTTGAGCAGAATTTCAGGACCGCTATTGGATCGAATCGATATTCATATTGAAGTTACTCCGGTACCTTTTGAAAAATTATCAGAAGAGCGTAAAGGAGAACCCAGCAAAGTCATTAGAGAACGTGTTTCCAAGGCTAGAGCACAACAGACGCTTCGTTTTTCCAATTATGAAAACACCCATTACAACGCACAAATGTCTGTAAAACAGATTCGAGAGTTTTGTGTTTTAGATACTGCTTCTAAAGAACTTTTAAAATCGGCCATGGAGCGATTGAATTTATCGGCAAGGGCTTACGATCGAATTCTAAAAGTAAGCCGAACTATTGCCGACTTGGACGGTCAAAAAAACATTCAACCAAATCACATTGGGGAAGCCATTCAATATCGCAGTCTGGACAGAGATGGATGGTTGGGATAAATCTATAAAAAAATTACAAATCAAAACAAAAATATAGAATTGGTTTTTTCATATTTAGACGAGCTAATTGACAAGAAAGAAAGTTCCGAAAGAACTAAAATTGGCTATAAAAAATAGAATTCTCATTTGAATTTTAAAAGTAAGCAGAGCTATTGCTGACTCAGACGGTCGGAAAAACATTCAGTCAAATCACATTGAGGAAGCCGTTCAGTATAGAGGCTTGGACAGAGAAGGGTAGTTGGCATAAAAAGAATTTGTATTTTAAAAAAGAATCGATTAACTTAGGAGTGTTGTTCTATACAACAGCTATTATGAACTTTACTAAATGTACTGCCTATGTTACCCTTTAGAACTGAAATACGAAATTCTCCCAAGGAACAAACAATCAAAATTTATTTGAGTGACATCTCTTTAGACATTCAACTACAAGGCTTGCTAGAAGAAATTGATGGTGTTCGCCTAGCAGAAGTACAAACAAGCCTTAGTAGAAATAGGGTTCCCGAAAACCTAACCGTGTTTAGAGACGATTCTATTTCCATCAATGACTTAAAAAACAAAATTGATGCCTTCTTAGATAGTTTCTTTGAGCGTGTAGATATTTAAAAAATCTATTTAAAAACAAAAAAAAGGGGCTGTCTAAAAAGTCTCTTTTCAGACAGCCCCTTTTTTACATTTTAACAAACTCAGTGCCCGTTTTTAATATCTGTAATACTCAGGCTTATAAGGCCCTTCTACTTTTACATCGATGTAAGCTGCTTGTTCTTCGTTCAATTCATCCAATTCTACTCCAATTTTGGCCAAGTGCAAACGCGCTACCTTTTCATCCAAATGTTTTGGCAACATGTATACATCATTCTTATATGCCTCTCCGTTCAACCACAATTCTAATTGCGCCAACGTTTGGTTTGTGAAAGAATTCGACATTACAAAACTTGGGTGACCTGTAGCACAACCTAAGTTTACCAAACGACCTTCAGCCAATACTAAAAATTCTTTTTCCATCAATCGTATATTGATCTACTTGAGGTTTGATCTCAACTTTTGAATCTCCATAGTTCCCGTTCAACCAAGCCATGTCAATTTCATTATCAAAATGCCCGATATTACAAACAATCGCTTTGTCTTTCAACGCTTTGAAATGACGACCAACGATAATATCTTTGTTACCAGTAGTTGTAATTACAATATCTGCTCTAGAGATTGCATTGTCCATTTTACGAACTTCATATCCATCCATGGCAGCTTGCAATGCACATATTGGGTCAATTTCAGTAACAATCACTCTTGCACCAGCTCCTGCTAAAGAAGCAGCGGTACCTTTTCCAACATCTCCATATCCTGCAACCACAGCAACTTTACCTGCCATCATTACATCAGTTGCTCTACGAATTGCATCCACTGCAGATTCTTTACACCCGTATTTGTTATCAAATTTCGATTTTGTTACCGAATCATTTACATTAATCGCTGGCATTGGCAACGTTCCTTCCTTTACTCTATCGTACAATCTATGAACTCCTGTTGTAGTTTCTTCAGAAAGCCCTTTGATTCCAGGAACCAATTCAGGGTAACGATCCAATACCATATTGGTCAAATCACCTCCATCATCTAAAATCAAGTTCAATGGTTTTTTCTCTTCACCAAAAAACAAGGTTTGCTCAATACACCAATCAAATTCTTCTTCAGAAAGTTCTTTCCAAGCGTATACTGATATTCCAGCAGCAGCTATTGCAGCAGCAGCTTGATCTTGCGTTGAAAAAATATTACAAGAACTCCAAGTTACCTCAGCTCCTAAATCAATCAAGGTTTCTATCAAAACAGCTGTTTGAATGGTCATATGCAAACACCCTGCGATACGTGCACCTGCCAAAGGCTTTTGTCCTTTGTACTCTTCTCTCAAACTCATCAATCCAGGCATTTCTGCTTCTGCCAAATGAATTTCTTTACGACCCCAATCGCTACCAAATTGATGTCTTTTACTTTATATTTTTACGTATGTTGATGTTTCTGAACTCATAGTTTTCTATGTGAATTAGGATGCAAAATTACGAAATATTTTGATTTGTACAATCAACTAAAAACGTTAAAAAGCAGTAGTGTTTTTCAAGGGGATTCTAAAAAACTTAAACGGGTATTAATCAGTTTAATTACGTAATTAATCCTGTAAAAAAAACAGAAAGAATGTTACACCACGAGGAAAAAAAAGGATATTGGACGAGGAGGTTCACAAAAGAACGTTACAATCTAGGGGCAATCACTAGATGCAATCACGAAAGTGATTGATTTTGAGTTGTTTAGAGATTATTGGAACAGCAAGTTGCTCAACACCAAGAAAAAGAAAATGCCGGAGCTAAGCCCTATGATGTGGTAATGCTATTCAAAATATTGATACTTCAACGGTATTATGGTATAGGGCATAGTCAATTAGGCGTATTCAAATACTGGATAGAACAGTTTTAAGCATTTTTTAGGATTAGAAACTGGCGATAAAGTTCCTGATGAAAAAACAGATGGAGGTTTTGCGAGCGTGTAACAAAAACAGGGTTAGTAGAAGAATTATTTGATCAAGTTTTGTGTCATTTTTAGAAGCACAAGAATTGATTTTTTAATGAAGGCAATTGATTGATGGCCAGGTTTACATTAGTCCACGCCAACGCCAATACAAGAGAAGAAAACAAGAAATTAAAAATGGACAAGGCGATGAGTTATGGAAAGACAAGCCCAACAAGAAAAGGCATAAGATATGGCCAGATGGACCAAAGAAAAACGGAGAGACCTTCTACGGATATAAAAATCACGCAAAAGTAGATACTAAAAGTCCAATTCATTAACACGTATACCATGACAGATGCATCAGTACACGAATCACAAGTTTAGAAGACTACTTATGGAAAAAGAGAAAGACCCAAGACCTGCATGCAACAGTGCTTCACAGGAGAAGAGCAAGATAAAACCATAGCCAAATATTGAAAATGAAAACAAAAGTACATGAAAAAAGGCTATCGTAATAGACCTTTAACCGATTAACAAAAAGCGGCAACACCAAAAAATCAAAAATTAGAGCAAGAGTAGAACACGTATTGGTTTAGAACAAAGCATGAATGGCTTAGTTTTAAAATCAGTAGGCATAGCAAGAGCAATCAGGATACTAGGATTAATCCAATTTAACCTACAATTTATTTAGGTATGAACAAAGCAAAAGATTAAAAAATAACTTACTGAGAATAGGTAGTGATGGATGGATGGATGGATGGATGGATGGATGGAATGAATTTTGGGTGGTTTAAACCACAATTTTAACTACTTTTGAAATTGTGATTGTCTCACGAAGATAAAAAAGGGGGGTCTTATTTTTTTGAGCAACAGAAAAAAATCAATTTAGAACCCACCACAAATTATTTTACCCTTAAAAAAAAAACACGGCTAAAAATTTAGAAAGACGAAGCCTTAGTAAAAACAATTCAGGTTAGTAAAAACACCCAAGTATTTGTTTGGGAAATTAACGAGAACTTTAAAGGGAAAATTGGCAGATTTTTTTGAAATGAAGATAGTTTCAACGTATTCAAATAGGCGTTCTGATTCTGAAAGCATCAAAGGGGGGTTTATCAGTGTTCGTCATTTTATTGAAAAAAACGTGCGGGGTTATTCGGGAGCTGATTTATTTTATACCAATGATGGAAAACCAACTAAAGTGTGTAAAAAATTTCATTACGATCTTTTGAATTTGCTGCCATCATATTCGCGAACTTGTTAGGTATTGATTATGAAAAAACAGAGATACCGTAATACGCATTGCTCCTAAATTTATTGATCAGAAAACACGTTTTTGAAAAGAAGAAAAATGGGATTTAGACACAACTGACCATTATTTGGGGGTGCCAAAGAAACTCCTTGTACAAATTCACCCAGAGGGAGGGGCTTTGACTAGAGCATTACGATTGGACGCATTTGAAATAAAAGATAAAAAAAAAACAACTGGATGGATTTTAAAAGATACAAATATATTAATAAAAAAAAAACTATACAAATTTTATTTAATCAGATATAAATCTTTTTCACTCGTCTATGCCCTTCAAAAATTTGATTCGCAGGCAAACTAGTAGTTACAAATTTATTCGTTCAAAAAAGAAAATGGGAGCCAAATTGACTGCATTGTTACTGGATCCTGATAAAATCTCTTTTTCAGAAATTGCTTCTACGACTCAAAAAATACAACATCGCAACATCCATCTTATTTTTGTAGGTGGCAGTACGGTTGCTTCAGAAGTCACTCATTTATTCGTAGAAGAATTTAAAAAACATTGCAAGCTTCCTGTGGTACTATTTCCTGGGGACATCAATCAAATAACCACAGCAGCCGATGGAATTTTATTTTTATCATTGCTCTCAGGTGACAATCCGGAATATTTGATCCACCAACAAGTCAAAGCCGCACCTATTCTAAAAAAAACAAATCTGGAAGTGATTCCTACAGGATATCTCTTAATTGACGGTGGAAACGAATCAGCTGTACAACGTGTTAGCAAAACCCAACCTATACCACAATCAAACCTTGCAAAAATTAAGGATACCGCTACGGCTGCTGAATATTTAGGCAAACAACTTGTTTATTTAGAAGCGGGTTCTGGTGCTCAAATTCCTGTGAGTCAAGAGATCATTTCTTCAATAAAAAAAGAAATTGACATCCCAATTATTGTGGGTGGCGGTTTGCGTTCCAAAAGCAGTATTGAAAAGGCTTTTCAAGCGGGTGCTGACATTGTTGTCATTGGAACTGTTTTTGAAGAAGATGAAAGTTTTCTAAACCAGCTAGGTTAAAAACGAACTCAATACCTCCTTCTTTTCGATTTGTTTTTATTGCCCCCTGTATTTCTTTGTTGAGACGGATTTTTTCTTTTTTGTTGAGAAGAATTTCTTTGTTTGTTTTTTACAGGAGTTGCTGTTGGTTTATTGGAAGGTTCAAAACCTTCTACGATTTCGCTTCTAATTTTTCTCCTAGTAGTTTTTCTATCTCTTTTACATAATCAACCTCCTCTATATCTACCAAAGACAAGGCTTGTCCACTCGCTCCTGCTCTACCTGTTCTACCAATTCTATGCACATAATCTTCGGGTACATTGGGCAACTCAAAATTAATAACATGTGGTAACAAAGGAATGTCAATTCCTCTAGCTGCAATATCAGTCGCTACCAACACTCTAATTTTTTGACTTTTGAACCCAGCCAAAGCTTTTGTTCTTGCTGTTTGACTTTTATTTCCATGTATTGGAGCTGCAGTAATACCAGCTTTCACCAATTTATCACTTAAACGATTGGCTCTGTGTTTGGTTCGTGTAAAATCAATACCTGTTTCCAGTTTCCTTCAGAAATTAATTTGATGGTAAGTGCCACTTTTTTCTCTTTGTCAACTCTGTAGGTTTTCTGATTTACTTTTTCGGCAGTCGTATTTTCAGGAGCTGCATTTATTTCCAGCGGTTGGTTTAATATCTCAGCAGCCAACTTTTTTATCTCTTTCGAAAAAGTTGCCGAGAACAGTAGGTTTTGACGCTTTTTAGGCAACAGAGCAATAATCCTTTTGATGTCTCTTAAAAAACCCATGTTCAACATTGATCTGCTTCGTCCAATACAAACATTTCTACTCGTTTTAACGACAAGGCGTTTTGACTCTCCAAATCCAACAACCTACCAGGAGTCGCCACAACAATATCTACACCTGAACGGATGGCACTAATTTGAGGTTTGGCATTTACACCTCCAAAAATCACTGTAGATCTGATATCTAAAAATTCGCTATAGCTCCGAACATTGTCATACACCTGAGCTGCCAATTCTCTGGTAGGCGTAAGTATCAATGCTCTAATTGGTCTATATTTTTCTTTTTTAGTAGCTACTAAGTTTTGCAGCATCGGCAGCGTAAATCCTGCCGTTTTTCCAGTACCCGTTTGGGCAGATGCTAAGACATCTTTCCCCTCTAACAGAGTTGGAATTGTTTTTTCTTGAATTGGGGAAGGCGCTGTATAACCTTGCTTATCGACCGCTTTAAGCAGCTCTGGAAGTAATCCTAAGGACTTGAATGACATATGTATTATCTAAGTTGCAAAAGTACGCTTAATTAATTTTACAACTGTTCCTATTCGCATCTATCTTCAAAACTGAATTATTAATGCCAATTCTTATTTGAAATTACTGTAAAATACACTAGAAGTTTCCTAACTTTCAAATTTAAAATTCGCATATGAACACTACTAAAATTAAATCCGAACTAAATTTCAAAGCCATTCGAAGCAGTGGTCCTGGCGGACAGCATGCAAATAAGGTATCCTCCAAAATAGAATTGGTTTTTTCAATACCTGCTTCCACAGGACTTTCAACAAAGGAAAAAGAGCAGTTATATACCTCTTTGGCTTCCAAAATAACCAAAGAAAAAGTATTGCTTCTTCAATGTGACGAAAGTAGAAGTCAGCATAGAAACAAAGAAATTGTAATAAAACGTTTTTTTAAAATTCTTAAAAACGGTCTGCACATACCAAAACAAAGAAAAGCCACAAAACCTAAAAAGTCAGCTATTCTGAAAAGACTGGAAAACAAAAAGAATCTAGCACTAAAAAAGGCGAACAGAAAAAAACTAGATTTTTAAATAATCAAAAAAAACAAGTCTTTCTTTTTTATTTCAATATTCTGTTCTAATTTTGCCCCGTTCTCAATAAAGGGGTGCCTGTATCAAGTTATGAGTTGTGAATGTTAAGTTTGAAGTTTACTTAATTCTCACAATAAAACTCAAGACTTGAAAGGGCTGAGATCATACCCAAAGAACCTGGGCGGGTAATGCCGCCAAGGGAAATGCGAAAGCATTGTTTATTAACAAGTATGCAAAAACATACTCAATTATTATTAATTTAAAAATTAAGAATAATTGCCTCTTTTTATTCATTTGTAAAAAAATGAAAAAAAATCAAATCTGTAAAAAAGCGAAGCGCTTAGTACCTTTTTTACTCCTCCTGTTTCTTTCATGGGCAGGAAATGCACAAACCAGTAAACTTATTGGAAAAGTAATTGATGAAAACAGCAATCCATTAATTGGCGCTACTGTTCTAGTCAAAGAGCAATCAAAAGGAACTGCCACCAATTTTGAAGGGGAGTTCGTTGTTGAATTAAAAAACGGGAATCACACTATTGAAGTCTCGTATGTTGGATTTCGCACCTTGACAAAAAACATTTATCTAGAAGGTACTGAAGAAATTGTTTTTACACTTGTTGCCAATGAAAATATTTTGGAAGAAGTATTGGTTTCAGCTGTACGTGTAAAGGCGAATGCTCCAGTAACACATTCAAACGTAAACAAAAAAGAATTGGCAAAACGCAACTTAGGGCAGGATATTCCTATACTAATGAATTACCTTCCTTCGGTTGTAACCACTTCTGATGCAGGTGCAGGAATCGGATATACCGGAATTCGTGTTCGTGGCTCTGACGCAACACGTGTCAATGTTACTATCAATGGAATTCCTTACAACGATTCAGAATCTATGGGAACCTACTGGGTAAACATGGGGGATTTTGCCTCTTCTACTGAAAATTTACAATTGCAAAGAGGTGTGGGAACTTCCACAAACGGAGCAGGGGCTTTTGGTGCGAGTTTAAATATGCTTACAGATGCCGTTTCTGAAAAAGCATATGGACAAATCGCAACTTCTACAGGTTCTTACGGAACTTTAAAAAACACCGTCAAATTCAGTACAGGAAAGCTAAACAACCATTTTGAATTGGCAGGAAGAGTTCAAAAATTCAATCAGATGGGTATATTGACAGGGCTTCTTCAAATTTAAGTTCTTATTTTTTCCAAGGAAGTTATGTAGATAAAAACACCTTGATTAAAGCTTTGGTTTTTGGAGGTCATGAAAAAACGTACCAAGCCTGGTATGGAACTCCAAAAGTGCGAATTGATGGAAATCAAGCGGGTGTTGAACAATACATTACTGATAATTGGTTGAGCGCAAAAGATGCAGAAAACCTAAGAAATTCGGATAGAAGATACAATTTTTACACCTACGACAACGAAGTAGACAACTACAATCAAGATCATTACCAACTGCATTGGAATCAAAAATACAACGATTATTGGTCGTCAAATCTAGCATTGCATTATACTTGGGGTAGAGGTTATTATGAACAATACAAAGAAGGTGAAGATTTTGCAGATTATGGACTGAACCCAATTGTTATAGAATCTACAACTATTGACACAACAGACTTGATTCGAAGAAAATGGCTGGACAACGACTTCTATGGATTTACCTTTTCAATAGACTATAAAGAGGACATGACAAACGTTACCTTGGGAGGTGCCTTAAACAACTACGAAGGAGAACATTTTGGAGAAATAATATGGGCTAGGTATGCGAGTCAATCCGAAATTAGAAATCATTATTACGATTTTTATGGAGACAAACTGGATGGGAATTTATTCCTAAAAGGAGACTTCCAATTGGATGAAAATACAAGTATTTACTTAGACATTCAAGGAAGGCATATCCGCTACAAAGCAACCGGTGTTAGTGAAGGAAAAGTAGACAAAGAATACAATTTCTTCAACCCCAAATTAGGTTTGACGTATACGATAGACAGAGAAAACAGTCTTTATGCTTCTTATGCCAGAGCAAACAGAGAACCAAATAGAGGCGATTTTGAAAATGGAAATCCAGAAGCAGAATCTTTGGACGATTTTGAATTGGGATGGCGTTATAAAAACGATTTTTTCAAAATAAATTCCAATTTGTATTTGATGAACTACCAAAATCAATTGGTGCTTTCTGGAGCCATTGATACAACTACTGGAGAACCTTTACGAATGAATGTTGGGAAAAGTTACCGCTTAGGAATTGAAATAGATGCAGAAGTTAAGCTCTCTAAAACATTAAGTCTTAGACCCAATTTGGCACTGAGTAAAAACAAAAACAAAGACTTTTACTATTCATGGAACGGAGAACTAACTAGTTTTGGAGATACAAATATCGCTTTTTCTCCTAATTTTGTTGCTGGCAACATTTTTACCTATGCTCCTACCAACAGGTTTCAATTATCGGTATTGTCTAAATATATTAGTGAGCAATACATGGGAAATATTGATGTTCAAACCTCCAAATTGGAAAGCTATTTTGTAAACGACCTCAATGCAACCTACGAAATAAAACCAAATTCAGTTTTTAAATCTATTGTCTTCTCTGCTTTGATTAACAATATTTTTAATGTAGAATATATTTCCAACGGATATTATGGTACTTGGGACGACGATTATTCGAATCCACCAACCATCACTACAAACGAATATGCTGGATTTTATCCACAAGCAACTAGAAATTTCTTAGTAGGAATGACTTTAAATTTTTAAAACTCCTTATTTTACACCTGATAGGTTTTAAAACCTATCAGGTGTAAAATAATAATTTAGTGACAGTCACAATCCGAATCACAACTGCCTTTTTCTTTCCTTTAAAAATATATTTTCGGAATAAAAACCCCAATGCAGCTATCAAAAACACATATATTATGACTTGCTGAACCATCTTATTTTAGGATTACAAAAGTTATAAATGCCGTAAAATAAGCCAGAGCACCCATTCCTACCAATTGTAAAATAGGCCATTTCCAAGATTTTGTCTCTCTTTTTACAATTGCCAAAGTACCCATACATTGCATGGCAAAAGCATAAAAAACCAACAAAGACATCCCTGCCGGGAAATTGAATCGTTTTTCTTTTGTGACGGGATTTATCTCTGCAGCCATACGTTGTTTGATAGTTCCTTCATCATCACTCCCTACACTATAAATAGTAGATAAGGTTCCTACAAAAACTTCTCTAGCGGCAAAAGAGCTTATCAAAGCAATTCCTATTTTCCAATCATACCCCAATGGTTGAATTGCAGGTTCTATTATTTTTCCCATCATACCAATGTATGAATTCTCCAATTTGAATGAAGCTATTTCTCCCTCTAACTCTTCTTCCGTTAAATTTTGAGAAGCTGTTTTTTCAGCAACAATTTGACTAGCGTTTTTGAAGTCTTTGGTACCATTAGACGCCAAAAACCAAAGTACTATTGAAATAGCTAAAATAATTTTTCCAGCCCCCAAAACAAAGGCCTTCGTTTTCTCCCATACATCGAAAAAAATATTTTTAAACGAAGGAAGCTTGTAATTGGGCATTTCTACGATAAAAAACGTTTTGCCATCTACTTTTAAAAGTTTGTTTAATAAAAATGCAGAAGTCAATGCAGAAGCAAACCCCAAAATATACAGCCCCATCAAAACCAAGCCTTGCAAACTAAAAAATCCCAAAACACGATTTTCGGGAATAATCAAAGCAATGATGATCGCATATACAGGCAACCTTGCCGAACAGGTAGTAAAAGGAGTTACCAAAATCGTAATCAAACGATCTTTCCAGCCTACAATATTTCGAGTTGCCATAATTGCAGGAATGGCACAAGCAGTCCCCGAAATCAAAGGAATGACACTTTTACCACTCATTCCATAACGTCTCATTATTTTATCCATTAAAAAAACAACCCGACTCATATAACCAGTTTCCTCTAGTATGGAAACAAACAAAAACAAAATGGCAATCTGAGGAATAAAAATGACGATCCCTCCTATTCCAGGAATGATTCCTTCTGTAATTAAATTGGCGACTACTCCTTCGGGAAGTACCTCTTTCGCCCATTCGCTTAAATTTGAAAAAGAAATATCGATAAAATCCATGGGGACACTTGCCCAATCAAAAACGGATTGAAACATAACCAACAGCAGTACGGTGAAAATTACATATCCAAAAATTCTATGCGTCAAAATTCTGTCTAAATTGCTCCTTAAATCTTTGGCCTTACTTCTATCAATCGTATATGTTTTTTTTAAAATCTCATTGATGTACTGGTATCGATAAATTGTTTCTTTATGCTGGTATTTTTTTACTTGATGTGCATTTTTTTTAAAAGATTCTATAACCGCCTTTGAAGCTTCTGAAATAAAATTAACAGGATTTTTTGTGTAATTAACAACCACGATTTATAGGTTGAAAACCCCTTTAATCTCGATTTTATCTCTTCAAAATAAGGTTTGTCAATTTTATCTGATATAGATTGAAGCGGTGAGGTGTCAAATTCTTTATAACGGAGAAGTGTTTCTTTTAAATCTTCAATTCCCTCTCGTTTTCGAGCACTCACCAAAACAATTTCTGTCTTTAATACTGCTTTCAAAGCGGCTACATCTATAGAAATTCCTTTTCTATCCATTTGATCAGCCATATTGACAACCAAAAGTGTTGGTATTTTTAAATCTTTTACTTGAGTAAAAAGCAACAAATTCCGTTTGATATTTTCAACCTCCGCAACAACGATAACCACATCTGGATAATTTTCATTATCATTATCCAGCAACGTTTCCAAGACAATACTTTCATCCAATGAAGTTGGATTGATACTGTAGGTCCCAGGTAAATCTGTAATGATTGCACTGCTTTCATCTGGTAATTTACAAGTTCCTTGCTTTTTATCAACTGTTATCCCAGGGTAATTCCCTACTTTTTGAGTGAGTCCTGTAAGCTGATTGAACAGAGAGGTCTTTCCTGTATTCGGATTCCCTACCAGGGCGATGTTTAGTTTTTTTTTAGATCTCATCGCACAATAGTTTGGCTAAAATAATGCGTTCTGCCGTTTCTTTTCGAATGGCAAAATGACTTCCATTTACGCTGATATACAAAGGGTCTTTCATGGGAGCAGACTGAATTAGAGTTACCTGTTTTCCAGGAATACAACCCATTTCCATCAAGGCCAATGGAATTTCATCAAAGGCCAACTCTTCAATAGTAGCCTTTTCTCCTTTTTGTAAATCTGCAACTGTCCGCATGTATTTCTAACTCTTGTAAACTAGAAGCAAAGGTATGAATTTAGAATCGTTCTAAAGAAAGGTTTTAAATAAAAAACTAAGAATTAATTTTCCTTTTTAAGCAAGCGAATATCAGATTTTTTTTTTTTTTTTTTTTCTGTATGAATAAAATCTTGGTCTCCTCCATCTCCTTCGTCCAAAACAGCGAAATAGCTTTTCCGTGCAAGCTTGTAAATTTCTTTTTTAGCCCAGTAACCAAATGCCATTTATTTGCATTTACTCCTTTAGCTTCTGCATAGGCTTTTAGCACAGGAACACTATCCATTATAGGTGTTACCGAATGAGAAAGCAACAAAACCTCAGAGTCGTTCAAAAATTCTCGTTGAACAGTTTCCATATTTGTTGTCATCACAGGACAAATTGTTCCACATCTTGTAAAGAAAAAATCGGCTACATAAATTTTATCTTGAAAGGTTTTTTCGGTAATTGTTGCTCCATTTTGATTCAGTAATTCAAAATTGGCAATGGTATGGTTTTTACGAATATGTTGAAGGGAAGCATCCACCAAACGTGGATTTACATCAATAGGACTGTAAATAGGTAATTTTTTTTCTGGCGTTAGCAATTGATAGAAAACATAAATACCTCCAATACTGAACACCAACATAGCCAACAAAGTTGGAATTGACTTTTTGAAAAAATTTGTACTCATTCTTAGAATTTAGACACAAAAATAAGAAGTATTTTCTTACAAATTACCATTTTATTAACATCAATTACTGTACACAACCCGTCTTTAATTCCACTTTAATTGTGTACATTTGCTCTCATTTATTTACAAAAAATACCTTATGGAAATTTTTATAAAAGCGTCACAGTTTATCTTGAGTCTATCGTTGTTGATTGTACTGCATGAATTGGGACATTTTATCCCTGCCAAATTATTTAAAACAAGAGTAGAGAAATTTTATTTATTCTTCGACTATAAGTTTTCTCTCTTGAAGAAAAAAATAGGCGGCACCGAATATGGAATTGGATGGATTCCTTTGGGAGGCTATGTAAAAATAGCAGGAATGATTGACGAAAGCATGGATACTGAACAAATGAAAGAACCTGCAAAACCATGGGAATTTCGTTCAAAACCAGCTTGGCAACGTTTGATTATTATGCTGGGTGGAATTATTGTAAATTTTATTTTAGGGTTTGCTATTTATATCCTAATACTTTTCACTTGGGGAGAAAGCTATATCTCAAACGAAAATTTAAACGGTGGTATTTGGGTAACCGACTCGCTGGGTACAGAGTTAGGATTGCAAACTGGTGATCAAATAAAAACTATCGATGGCAATACCATCAAAGCTTTTTCTAGCATTACCTCAGAATTAATCAATGGAAATCAATTTACTATTGAAAGAGAGGGACAAAATATTACACAGGAAATTCCTGTCGATTTTATTTCAAAATTAATTGAACGAGGAAAAGGAGGTTTTATTTCTCCTCGTTATCCTTTTGTTATTGGACAAGTCTCCGAGACTTCCATTAATAAAAACAGTGGTTTACAAGCAAAAGACATTATCACTGCCATTAACGACACACCTATCAAATATTTTGATCAGGCTGAAATCCTTCTCAATCAATTTAAAAATCAGGATATTTCTTTAACCGTAAACAGAGACAAGCAACAAATAGAAATTCCTGTTACACTTGATAAAAATGGGAAAATTGGGGTTGCCTTAGGTACACTCTCCAATAAAGACATGGAGCGATTAGGCTACTATAAATTAGAAACCAAAGTTTATAGTTTAGGTGAGTTTGGCGGTTAATCCCTGATGGAATTGAAAAAGGATATACAACCTTAACTGGTTATATAAAACACGTGAAAAAGGATTCAACCCAGAAAAGGTGCATATAAAGTTTGGGTGGATTTATTCAATTGGAAGTATTTTCCTTCTACTTGGAGCGGCAAGCCTTTTGGAGCCATCACGCTTTTTACCATCTGTAGGAGTCATGAACCTATTGCCCATTTCCGGTTTGGACGGAGGCACGGGGGGGTTTATAATTTAAACTTGTATGAAATGGTAACCACGGTAAAAAACCGAGTGACTTAAGTTTTTAGAATATGCTCAAATCACTGGTTTGATTATTTTAATGGCTTTGTTTTATTTGCCAATGCAAATTGATGCTAATTAAATTATTTGATTAAACTTTGACAACATCCTATCTATAAAAAAGAGGTCGGTATAAAAGCATTTTGAGGCGATTTTTTTTTTGTGTTTTTCAGAATAGCTTTTTTTTTTTTTGATTTAAACGAGGACGTTTAGATTAGACAATCCGTTACTTATATAAAGCCAAACTATACTTTTTAAGGTTATGTGACATTGCAATTAGCCATATGTCCACATTACTTTATCGATACCTCTTAACATAAGCGGTTAAAGTAATGTTTGTTTGTATTTCCAAAAACAGCCTTACATTCCAACAGCGCTGTTTACTTTGGCTATTCCTTTTGGCTGTGAGTAGTGATTGGCTTTAGACTTTAATCGGATCAGATTGTAATACGTTCTATAATTCGATTATACTTTGATTATGACACATACTTTCTTAGTGGGGCAACCCTTAAAGTTTTGGCTTGGTAGCGATGCAACTCTTGTTCAAAGCCCATTTTTGGTTTTCTTTTTATAACTACCAAGTTAGTCATGGCTTGCCCCATGGGACAGTAATAGGTATCGCTCTCTTTGTTATAATGCAATTGGGTTAAGGATCAAAGGGTTTATTTGCCTTTGTTTTTTGTTTGTTGTTTCCTTATGTGAAGTAGTTGTATTTACGTAATGTAATTTTTTGTCTTCTAAAAAACCACTGTATAGTTTTCTTCACTGCCATAACCTGCATCTGCGGTTAATGTTCTGGTGTTTTCATTATAGTTTTTCAATATGGTCTGCTAGGTGGTCCTTTTTAAGGTAGTTGTGTCTTGCTGTGGGTTGGCTAGTGGTAATTGGTAAGGTATTGATTATTGGTGGAGGCTTGAACATTGTAGCCTGGCTTAAGCTGTCCGTTTTGCATGTGGTCATCTTAATACGCATAAAGGTAGAGTCAGAGATCGGTTTTACTGTAACTGTTGCGCTGTTTTAAAATGGCTGCTTGTTTTTTAGTACTTGGCCATGTTCTCTGGCCAGTTTCTTTTTGGCATAATTGAGTTTTTGTTGTACTTTCTTGTCTACTTCTTTTCATTGTAAGGCATAGTTGATTTTGTTAATGGTAGCTTCTATTTTATTAGCATCTATAGATTCAAATGTCAGGTTGATTGGGTTTTTGTTTCGTCTTTTATATACCTTCTCAACTACGACCATAATTCGTTTTAATTGTTTTTTTGAACGCTCTTTGCTAGTCTTTATTGATTTGCCCCAACCAAATATACTGTTGGCGTTGGCTTCTATCTTGGTGCCATCTACAAAATATCTGTTAGGATCGTACCCTGCTTCTGCAAGTAAAACAACAACTGGTGAAAGATTTTCTTTAAGTTCTTTTGCAACGTTTGACTTCTAAAATGTTTATCGTATTAAGGTCTGGTTTGCTTTGACCACAAGGCCACAAAATGGATGTTCTCATAAAGGGCTTGTTCTATTTTTCTTGAGGATAAAGATTGCGTAAATAGCCATAAATAATCCCCGTGAGGTACCATTCGAGGATGATAGCTAGAGGTGCCTCCTCCCTGTAGCTTTTCTCTAAACGTAATATCTCAAGGTCTATAATAGTGTTTTCTATTCGACAGGATATTCTCCGGTACTAATCATCATACCTTGGAGGCAACAGACTTTACTGGTCTTGGTTATAGCCTTGAAACTCACTTTCTTACTCATTCTTAAATTAAGAAATAACTAAAAAAAATGTCAAAAGTATAAGGCTCTTATTTCAGACAGCCTCTTTTTATTGGATTTAAACGAACTTTATTCTTTCAACTGTGCTCTAATTCTTTTGCTTTTGCTTTCGCGGCTTCATTTCTTTCAATGACTGCCCTGGCCTACTCCCTTTTTTACTTTTCATCTGAAGGTGGGGTTGTCGCTTCCTTTTCTGATTTTCACTTTCCCAGTGGTATCTTTTTTCTTTTCTGAATGTGGCAACCTCTAACAAATTAAACAACTGCAATGTCTTCATGCACCTGGATTTGGTTGCAATAATTTATCTCCTGCAAAAATAGAAAGAAGCTCCTGCCATAAAACACAAGGCTTGCCCTTCTTTGGCTCATTTCTGTTCTACCAGCAGACAAACGAACGGTTGTTTTCGAAACAGGGGCGATCGATTCGTGCAATATTCGAACCACATCCCATACAGGTACGATTTGCTGATCTTCCAAAGGCGTTCCTTCGACTGCAACCAAAGCATTGATTGGAATGGACTCAGGAGCTCTACTCAACGCCTGTAAACTCATCAACATTCCTACTCTGTCCTCAACAGCTTCTCCCATTCCGATAATCCCTCCTGAACAAACTTTTAACGAACTTTTACGTACATTTTCCAAAGTTTGAATTCTATCTTCATAACCTCTGGTAGAAATTACTTCTTTGTAGTATTCTTCTGAGGTATCCAAATTGTGATTGTAATAATGCAAGCCTGCTTCTGCCAATCTCGTCGCTTGGTTTTCAGTCACCATACCTAAGGTACAACAAACTTCCATTTCCATAGCACTCAATCCTTTTACCATATCAAGGACTTGCTCAAAATCATCTCCTTCTTTTACATTTCGCCATGCAGCTCCCATACATACTCTTGAAGATCCTGTTGCTTTTGCCGCGGCTGCTTTTGACAACACTTCATTTACCGGCATCAAATCGTTCTTTTGTATGTTGGTATGGTAGCGTGCTGCTTGTGGACAATAACCACAATCTTCTGAACAGCCACCTGTTTTTATCGAAATTAATTTACTGACTTGTATTTTTAATGGATCGTGGTATTCTCTATGAACTTGTGCAGCTTCATAAATCAACTCCATTAATGGTTTGTTATAGACCGCTAGAATTTCTTCTTTGGTCCAGTTTTGTTTTACATTACTCATACGTTCCTTCTTTTTTCGGGTTCAAAAATACGCAATTAATCTACACAAATCCTTGCTCTTATTTTTGAATTTGGGAATTTTTATTTTTTCGAGAGTAAAATACTGACTGCATTTCCTCCAAATCCAACCGCATTGATTAGCACTGTTTTCTAGTTTTTTAGGAGTATTTTGAGCTTTGACATAGGGAACTTCTATAAATTTTTGATGCTGCAACATAAGCAATCCAAATTCCATACTTAGCACTCCTGAAGCGCCAAGTGTGTGACCTATTTTCCATTTGTTGGTTGTCAGTGCTGGCAATTTTTCTCCAAACACAGCTTGAATCGCTTTGTACTCTGAAATATCCCCCTTAATAGTACCTGGAGCATGCATCACAATAGCATCAACCGTTTCTACCTTTGCATCATTCAATGCCATACGCATCGATTTTTGAAAACAAACAGCATCAGATGAGATGGAAATGTTGTGTTTTAGTTTTTCTGTGGCATACCCTATTCCTTCAATAACTGCCAAAGCATTCTTTGTCACTCCTTTTTCCAAACAAATTGCTACGGCTCCTTCTCCCAAAACCATGGTGTTTTTTTCTTTGGAAAAATCAAATGCTCGACAGGGATATACTTCCTTTTCTTGATTAGAATAAATTTTCAATGCCTTCATTTGAGCCACAGTAAATGGTGTCAATGGCGCTTCACTTCCCCCCACTAAAAAATGTTTCTGCCATTCCTGAACGCAACCATGCCACGCCATTTACAACAGAATGCAAAGCGGTAGTAGTTAGTAGATGATTAGGTTTTTGGTGTATTAGCTAGATGGTTTTATTGTTTTTAGTTATAGTTTTTTTTAGTTTTATTGAACAAGTAATTGATGGTGACTTATAGCGGACCATTGGTTTGCGCAAATAATGAGCTACCCAGAGGCTATTTAACCCAAAGTAGTTGTAGGCGGAACTCCAGGTTTCGTTTTTCCAAAAGGATTGGCTTTGAAAGGATCATAAGAGTTTTTCAAATAATTCGGGTATCGCTCCTCTGAAGCAAACCTAATTATTATTCCAAAACTATTGTTCCAATCTACTTTTGCCGATGCTTTTCTAGAAACAACCATTTTACCATGTGCCAACAAAAATGATATGTCCAAATTTTATATTTGTTAATCAGAATTTTAGAGCTTCTATTTCATTACAAGTCAGGAACAGTCCAACCATGCAGGCGAATTTTCGAAATCTTTCGAATAGACCAAAAAATGGAATTGAGTTTGAATAATATTCCATAGAGTTGAAGAATCTCCAAGGCTTGAAATAGAGGCAAAGCTCGGTAATGAAATAGGTTTTTCATGAAAGGACAAATAAGCTTAGCAAAAATAATTTGTTTCTCTTTTAAGTGAACTTCATTTGAAAAATTCTTTATAGGTCCTTCTGAAAGAATTACTATTCTACGAAAGTAATAAGTTTGTTGGTTGGTTTGGTGATATTGTTTTGCTGGAATTCTAACAATTCATCTTCTTGTGCTTGTAACACAAATAGAGAATCCAAGTACCACGATAGTAAGCATCACTCCAACATAACTATCTCAAAGTTTTAAATAAATTAACGTCCATGGTGGTTATAGTTTTATCAATCGTTAAATACCTTAACATAACTCTTCCAGTTCAAATTTTTTTGTGTTTGAATGTTTTCATACACCGAAATTTTTTAGGGGATTGCTAAGATACAAAAATATCAACAATACACGCGTTTTAAGGCTCAAGTTAAATTTTATGGGGATTAAGCGAATAATTTTTCTAACTCTAAAGAGGAAAAAAAATTGTTTTTTTGAGATCTCTTACCCCTCGTGAGTGCTCTAAACAGTTAATTTTAGAGTTGAATGGACTATGCATGTTGCCTTGGGGTTTCTTTATCAAAGAAATCATGTCTAATAAAATTGAGTTTACGAATGGTCATGGCAGTATTGAAATTTTTTTTTAAATTCTAATGCTTCTGTATCCTCAAAACCAATGTTTCCAAATCGTTGTGGGGCTTTTATTTTATATTGTGTTTCTTCATATAATGCTTCTAAATTTTCTAAGTGTTGTTTATAGGCTCTTTTCGATATTTGTTTGGATAAGATTATTGACTAATAATTTGCTCTTTGTCTTTTGTTTGCGTCCCAGGTCATTTGGTTTTTTTTTTTTTAAGCTATAATGTATCGCTTCTAGCACAAGCTTGCTTTTTTGTTCATCTCCCATTGGAGCACTATAGGTCCTGTATTTCTTGCCTTCTTTTTAGCTGCTACAATAGCTTTGTTCTCATCTTCTATTGCTTCACGTGTTGGACTCTAACATGCTGTAATGCTTGTGTAACAAGTTTTACTACATGAAATCTATCGGTAACAATTTTAGCATTTGGAAAACAAATATTAGCTGTTAATTCTTATGTTTGCCATATCTAAAGTTTAATTCTTTAACTGGTTTGCGTTGTTTCTAAGGGGATTGTGCAATGCATCGATAATAGCATTACCTTTTAATTCCTTTTACACAAGCAACTAAGGTGCCCTGTTTACTTTCGTCCATTTTCTTATTGGTTAAATAGTGTAGAGCGTTCGCCTTTTAGATAGGTTAACCTCATCAAGGCTTAAATACGCTCCTATTTTTCTGGATAAATTAGATAATCTTCGCAATGTGACTTTGTTGCCAGTTTGTCAAATACGATGGACTTGTTCTTACTAATGGCGTTGTAAAGTCCGTGGAATACATACATAAAAAAACTGCTATATTACTTATTCGATGTCTCGCGGTATCTAACCTGTAGCTTTTAAAAAATCAGAAAGAGTCTGATGTTATGTTAATTTACAGCCCTCTGAGATGAGATGAATAATGCATTTTCACTCTCTCTTTTGGTCTTCTTATCTCGCCAACGTCTTGTTTTATATTGTAGAGAAAATGCTTTACATCGTTAGAAAGTCTTGGAATTGTTTACTGCTAAGCAAACCCTTTTAGACTCATAATCACTCGTTGAGGTAACCTTGGGGTAGTATATTCTTTTCTTCTAAATAGATATGAAAAGTGTCTTTTTAACCGATATTATCTCCTAATTATTCAAAAGGACAATATCAAAATAAACTAATAAATCTTGGTGTAGTATAGCGCCTAATAATTCTAAATGCCTCATATCTTTATGAAGTCTAAAAGAGTTAAATCACCATAAATTGTGTTGACCGTTGTTAAGCCAAAACAATAAACTAACGGAGTACTTAACAGGAATAAAAAGGGGAGGGAGTGTTATTATTGCATAAAGCAGACAAACAACAATACCAATGTAATTTCTTCCTTTTTCGAGGGATAAAATTGACCAAACGGGGGTCGCTCTGCCAAAACTCTTTGTAGAAAAACATCCATCAATGTCAAGTGGATTTTATGAGCAGTGCCTGATCAAATTCCATACATTTGCGGCATTGTGGGGTTCCGACTTCCTATTCTAGAAAGAGCCGTATGTCCTATAAAAATGTCTTGTAGGGGTAAGTGCTTTGGATCAAAAGATCTCCTTTTTTTAAATTTTGATCCCTTTACCAAAAACCATCATCCCACAAAGAACGATCCCAATACAGCATGCTTTTCAAAATACTCCGGTTTTACACCATTGTGATTGGTAAAACCGGTCATGCACAAAATAAAAAGATTTTCTTTATCGATATGGTAATTTTTTAAATTTCGAAAAAATGCATATGAATTTTCTAAAAATTAAAGGGACTTGAGGACATAGAATCAACGGTTACTTGACCTCCGTGAAATAGCCAAGTCTCATTACTGTTCAGTATTTCAACCAACGATAGCAAAGGTCATCATGATTTCCTCTTAAAAAAACGCAATATGCGGTGTTTTTAAATCAATCAAAAAAATTATAAGTTCAGGGGTTGACTCCATCAATACACGTTAATCTCTAAAAAAACGAGGGTGGGTATCATTGGACGGACATTGCACGTTCCCATAACTTGCATCAAGCTCTTAAAGCACCATGAAAAATCTCCGATTCCTAAGTTCTACGTGTGGACATTTTTTATTTTCAAAGCTAGCTGAAACTTTTTAAAATTTCACTTTATTGTAATTGATTTTAATTTCGAAGATTCCAGAAACTTCTTTTGTTGATAGAGCGCCCGCCTATTCAGGATCGTTTTAAATCTACTCCTACATACCAAAAGAAGTTCTTTGCTTTTTCAAAAAACCATTCAAATAACCAAATCATAAACCAAGGTGGGTATTTCTCAGTTCTTTTATCTCATTGGGAGTTAAGGGTTCCTCCGCATTGCTTAATTGTTTTTATATAGTTGCTTATTTTTGCATTTATTAAACACATGGGGCAAGTGAATGTGGTCGAATTACAGGAGCTTCAAACAAAAATTCAGTCACTATATGATACTTCCCATTCTTTGAAATGAATATTGGTTTTTTCAAAAGGATAGTTTAAATTTGAGTGAATCCCCAAGTACAGATATTCAGTAATTATAAATGAATCGGAATTTATCTTTATTTGACTTCATCCAATGGTGAATAAAACAATCTGACATGCTCTTTTACAAGTTCGCTATCAACTCTCGAATAATAGGTTTCCCCCTTTAGATTACTTTTTCTCTTCCCGCCAACAAAGCCAAAACTCCTTTCAAAAATTGGACAGAGGGTTGTATTTTTTTGGGTGTTGTTCAATAAAATCAGCCCCCTTTAAGTAATTCCAAACTGTATCTCGAAGTTTTTAAATGCCGCAACCCAAACTTTGATTTTCTGATTTCAATTCAAATCATGTACTGGTTGCGGTGAACTCCTTTCTAAAAAAAACATTCCTATTGTATTTCAATTAATTTTTTTCAACGAAGTCAATTGACTCATTGGAGAAAGTCACCAAACCAATACTTTTTGCTAGGCAAAGATGGGAAAGAAATGTGTTTCATACATTAATCAAGGTGATTACCGAACAGGCATTTTATCAACTTTTGAATACGACTGTCATCAAAAAAATCAACCCCCTTTGATTTTATTCCCCACATTTTCTATCCCTATTACTATAAAAGAATTGTTCAGCGGATATTGCGAATTGGAAAGAGCGCAAATATGTTTTAAAAACTTTGCTTTTCATTCTTTGATTCCAGATCAATTTTACGCTTTTTATCATAAAAACTCTTATCGTCGTGTGGATCAGAAATTTTGATAAGTAAAAAAGCTTGTTAATCATTTTCAGTCATGCTTTGCTCTAAAGGTAAAAAAAACCGACCCTAAGAGGAGCGGTGTTCATTTGATTGGATAACCACAACCAATCAAAAATTAACTAACCAAACTTAATATGAAAATTTTAGATGTTGTTTTTTTTTATTTGAATGTTTTTAGAATTCTTTATTTACTTTTTATGTTTCCTTCTTTTTAACGGATTGAATAAAATTTCTTCCCTTTAAAAGTAATCTAGTTTCAGAAGCTTACATGAACACGTTTCTGCGATTGTCTTCAATATATGCAATTCAAAAACTTCTTCTGCTCCACCTTAATAATACAAAAAGTTCTCCAGTATTTTAAATCTCAAAGCCTTCTACATCAGCAAAAAACTCATAAGCACCTTCGTACCTCCAATTATATTGCAATATTCCGTGCCAAGACAGGGTTTGAGGATAAAAATGTTGTATTGTTTCTGGAGTAAATTTTGTAAAACGGTTTCTTATCCCCCAAACTCATTCACATACAGTATACTGGTACTTTCCATGTTCCCCAACCTCATAAGCTTGAAACAAATAGTAATGTTTTCTAAAATAATTATTTTAATTTTCCTTTTTGTTTTTGGTTTAAGATTTTGAAAATATGCTGTATTTGTATAGGAATTGTATATTTTAATTTCATTTTGAGATAACTGCTGGATGCTAAAATCATGAATTCCATCTATCGTATGGTCTGTTCTTAAATTTTCAAAATAAGGGTCGTATGCTCCTACTTGTATTCCATATCCATTCCCTGAAATTCCAATTCCTGAAATATTATTATTGGCATACAAATTCCCATTTACGAAAGAAAGTGTAAAAGCACGTGCTAAAAATGGTATTGGATTGCTCCCTTCTGTTCTATGGTAATCTACATACCACAAATCATAGTCCTCTACAATTCTTGAATCTACTACTGGATCGACATAAATTGGTTCTTCTATATAAACTTGCTCACAGGAACTAAAAAAGAATCCAATTACAACTAAAAAGGCTATATAATATTTTTTTACTGTCTTCATATGCTTTCATTTTAATGTTCAAAAGACCTCTTTCAAAGTTTGTGCCAAAAAAAAACTCCTCAAGATTTTGAGGAGTTTCCAAAGATAAACTTGTTCTTAAACAACTTTTATTGAATTTTAAATCCTGCTGGGTTTTGTTCCCAATCCGTTGTCGACATAGTCGATTGCGGAATCGGAGCAATATAGTTGTCTTTGGTTGGCTGTTTAGTCAAAACAACTTCCTCAGTAGCATCTCTTTTTAATGTTATTTCTTCCAAACGTTCTGAACGGATTAAATCAAACCATCTTTTGTGCTCTCCTGCTAGCTCCCATCCTTTTTCATCAATGATTTCATTTGCAGTAGCGGTAGTAACATCCACCAAGATGTTTGGCGTTAAGTAATCGAATCCAGCAGCTCTTCTTTTTACCTGATTCAAGGCCTCTATTGAAGCGGCTGTCTCTCCTACTCTAGCTTGTGCTTCAGCAAAAATCAACAACACCTCAGCATATCGTATCAATTCTACAGCTCTAAAACCGGATGTTCTTCCTGCTACTGTAATATCTTCAGAAAGTGTAAATTTCTTGTACATAGGATGTTTTCTATCTGACGTCTCCCAAGGTTTTGTCGGAGGGTCTTTTGTGAAAATCACCCCTTTTGAAACTCCTCTATTAGGAATCTCAGTAGCAAAAGTCGCATCCTTTCTAGGCCCTGCCGGAAAATCATTGAAAAACTGAAATTCGGGATAGGCATCTGACCAACCTCTTGCCATGTGAAAACTGAAAGCTGCAGGCAGTCCTGAACGGATATTTTCTGTTTCAGAAAACTGAATCGAAAAAAGAGATTCTAAGCTGTTTCCGTTTTCCAATAACCATAATTGATCAATCGGCAACAAAGCATAATACCCCATGTCTATAACTTCCTTAGCTTTATCTGCTGCCATTTGGTATTTAGAAGCATCTTTTACTGGCCATCCGGCCCAAGCCAAGTATAAATCAGCCAATAAAGCTTTTGCTGCTCCAGAAGAAGCCCTTCCCGTTCCTGCAGCTCCAGGAACTGGAAGCTTAGCTTCAGCAATTAACAAGTCAGCTTCAATCTGCTGGTAATTTTCCAAAACCGTTGCTCTTTCTTCTTCAACACTTGGAATCATCCCGTCTATAATTATAGGCATATTTCCATGAGTTTTTACCAAATGAATATAACTCAAGGCTCTTAAAAACCGTGCTTCTGCATCAAATTGACTCACTGTTACCTCATCTGCACTAGACGTTTTTAACCCATCAATTAATGAGTTTCCATAATAAATTACTTTCCAAAAAGCATTCCATCCAAAAGGCAACCATGCGTTATCCGAATTTTCTCCTGCTCCATAATCGAACCTATCAAATACGCGAAGTGGCTCTTTATTTCCCCCTGTCCAAGTTGTAATATCATCTGCTCCATAAGTAGGTGTTCTTAAAAAATGTGGTGTTCTTCCAAAAACATCTTCTATTTGCCTATACATGGGTGTAATTGCAGTTGTCATTTCTCCTGCGGAACTCAAGGATCCAAGGGATTGAATACTACTTAAATCCTCTTCTAAATCACTACAACTTTGAATTGTCAAAATTGCCAAAAGCATAACCACAGGTTTGCATATATATTTTTCTATATTTTTCATAATTATTGCCTTTAAATTAAAATGATACATTTATTCCTAAAGAAAAAGAACGATTGATTGGGTACGTATTGTAATCAATTCCTAAATCTACATCTGAACTTCCAGAAGCCGTTGACTCTGGATCAAACCCGCTATAATCAGTTAGAATAAATAAATTCTCAGCATTTGCGAACAAACGCACGTTGTCCAAACCAATTCTTTCAGTTAACTTATCACCAAGAGTATAACCTAGAACTACACTTTTTAAAGTCACATAAGACCCGTCTTCTATAAATTGAGAAGATAAATTTTTTGTAGTATCTCTAGTCGCGGGAATATTACTCGGATTTGTTGGAGTCCAACGATCATTATAATCGGCATGTACTGCATGAAATTGTGCAGAACCTTGTCCCATCATTCTCATTTTTTGGAAATTATAAATATCATTTCCTTTAGATCCCAATAGTAAGAAGTTCAAATCAAAATTCTTATAACTAACATCCCAATTCCATCCCCAAGTGTAATCTGGGTTTCCATCTCCAACAGTTGTAATATCATCTGCAGTTATACTTCCATCCCCATTTACATCTTTGTATATAGCATCTCCAGGAACTCTGCCAAAAACTGCGGCCTCTGCCTCCTGTCCTATTTGATACACCCCTTCAAATGCATATCCTCTAAAACTGCTAATTGATTTTCCAACTTCTATTCGAGTTGGATTCACTGGGAACGAATTATCATAATAAACATCACCCAATTCCAAAAATTCATCATCTCCTTGCAACGCCAAGACTGTATTTTTATTGGCAGAAACACTCAAATTAGAACTTACGTGCCAGTCATCATTGTCAAAAACTTTTAACCCTAAAGCAATATCAAACCCTTTGTTCTCAATTTCTCCAGCATTCACCATTTGAAATTCATACCCTAAAAATTCAGGTAAAAGTTTTCTCATCAATAAATTCGTAGTGTTTTTAACATAATGATCTACCGATAAAGTAACTTTTGAATTCCATAAGGCAAGATCGACACCAACATTTGTTTGTGATGTTTCTTCCCATTTCAAGTCTGGATTGGGAGCCCTATTTGATGGCGCCTGTCCAATTGTAGCAGCTCCCCCATCATAAGCATAACTCACGCCTGGGCTAACGACTGAAAATGGATACGTAAATCTAGCAGGCACTGACTGGCTTCCTGTAACACCATAACTTACCCTAGCCTTCAAGCTATTAATCAAGTCTTGGTTCTGCATAAAATCTTCTTCCGTAATTTTCCAAGCCAATGACGCTGAAGAATAATATGCCCAACGATTTCCTTCTCTAAATACACTTGACCCATCTGCTCTATAAGAAGCAGTCAAATAGTATTTTTCAAACAGACTGTAATTAACTCTACCTAAATAAGACTGTAATGACTTGCTAAATGAGTCATTTGAATTATTCTGTGTTTCTCCAGATGACAAAAACTTATAAGATTTATCTGATAAGAAACCTGTCGAAGTTGCCTCTGTCCATATTGTACTACCTTTCAATTCTTCATAAACCAAGTCTGCCTTGAACACGTGGTCAGAATTATTATCATTAGTATAAGTCAATCTACTAGTAATTTGAGTATTGATAATTTCCTTGTTTTCAATAATTGCCCTACCAGTAACATTCACTAACTTAGATGTGTATCTATTATCCACAATATCTCTCCTATCAACACCTCCAGAAAAGTTAAATGTAAATGCATTATTTAACTTATAATCCATATAACCATTTATAGCTACTTGGTTGTTGTTCACTCTTTTTACATTATTTTCTGGTGCCACCAAAGGGTTAAGTGTTCCGTTCCCAATACCCGAGATTAAAGGAGCGTAATTATAATCTCCTTCTTCATTAAAAGCAGGTGTTGTTGGATCCCATGTTATACCTGTTGCCAAATTTGCTCTTTCTCCTGAACTTTCTTGACGGTTTAAATAGGTCTTCATTCCTACTTTTATTTTATCGGTCAACTGTATATTTATATTCGACCTTAAACCCAACCTTTTATAGTCTTGATTTATAATTGTACCTTCTTGTTCCAAGTAGTTTCCAGACAAATAATAATCCACTTCTTCATTCCCGCCAGTAATAGACAATTGTTGGTTTGAATAATTTGCAGCTCTAAAAAATCGATCTTGCCAATCTTCACCTCCATTAATCGTCAAATCATCAATTGCAGCAGCAGAAAACACTTCCGACCCTTCTACATAATTAACACCTCTAGCGAAATCTGCAGCCGACATTAAATCTAATTTTTGAGTAACGTTAGAAACTCCATAATACGATTCAACATTCACTTTCATTTTCCCTTTACCACCACTCTTGGTTGTAATTAAAACAACTCCGTTCGCTCCCCTTGAACCATAAATAGCAGTAGCAGATGCATCTTTTAACACCCCCATAGACTTAATGTCATTTGCATTAATTGCCCCAATAGAAGCGACAGCGATTCCGTCCACTAAATACAAAGGGTCATTGTTTCCACTAATTGAATTTGCCCCTCTGATTCGAATTTTAAACGTGCTTCCTGGTGCTCCACTGGATTGATTCACCTGAACTCCCGGTGCTCTACCTTGAATCGCCTGATCTACACGTGTAATTGGCTGCTTTTCGAAATCTTTTGCTGACACCGAAGACAAGGATCCTGTAACGTCACTTTTTTTAATGGTTCCATAACCTACAACAATCACTTCATCCAAAGCTGCTGAATCAGCCTCTAAATTTATATTGATACTTGTACGATTGTTAATTGCAACTTCTTTTGTTTTGAACCCCAAAAAGGAAACAACCAAAGTAGTTGCTTTACCCGAAACTTGAATACTGTAGTTTCCATCAAAATCTGTTTCAGTTCCATTGGTAGTCCCTTTCACCAAAACACCAGCTCCAGGCAACGGACTTCCTGCATCGTCGTAAACGACACCAGTAATTGTAGTTTTCTGTTCTTCAACAATAACTTTTGCTACCTTCTTAACTGCTGGAGTTTTTTTCTTGGTTAACACAATTTGTTTGTCTAGAATTTCATAAGTAACATCCGTACCTTTGAAAACAATATCCAATATTTTATCTACGGTCTCATTTTTTACTTTAACCGTTACTCTTCGTTTCAAATCCACATCTGGATTCATAAACGACACATTAAAATCCGTGTTCTTTTTAATTTCAAAAAACACTTGTTCTAAAACGACTTCGTCTAGATCTAATGTTATTTTCGTGTTTTGAGAATAACTACTTGCATTCATTTTAAATAAGGCAATAAATAACAATGCAATAGTAATTCTTAGGTTCAATTTTTGTCCGAATGGAAATACCTTCCATCTCGACATAGATTGTTTTTCTATCATAATTTTGGTTTGGTTAATAATTAGTTTTGGTTCTTAATTGGGGGGGAGTGCTACATAAGTTGAATTTTAGGGTTATACTATTTTTTCGAAATCGATTTCGCTGAAAAACCAATCAAATTCGATTTTCGTTTTCGGTCGTTATGTCATTCGTGAATTTCGTAATGTGTTCCGTCTACACTATAGGTAAATGGACGAATCTTAGCCAATGTGTTTAATACTTGTTCAATTGTTTCTGTCTCAAAAACACCGGTACATCTGTTTTCGTTGATTTTCAGATTTTTATTAACAATTGACACATTGTAATGTCTTTCTAGTTTTTTTATTATGTGCGAAAATTTCAAGTTTGAAAACAACAACACATCATTTTTCCAGGCAATATAACTTTCAACATTTACCTTTTTCACTTTTATTTCTTGTGTACTTTTTGAAAGCGATGCTTTTTGACTTGGCTGCAATCGTATTGATTCTTCTTTTTCAACAGAGTTTGAAACTCCTACAGAACCTTCTACCAAAACAACTTCTTGCAATGGTTCATTTTTATAAGAAGAAATATTAAATTCGGTTCCAAAAACTTCAGTCACCAAAGAATTTGCATGTACCCTAAAGACTTCTTCTGTACTTTTTGCTACTTTAAAATAAGCTTCTCCCTCTAAATAAACTTCTCTTCCTTTTCCTTGAATGAATTGAACAGGATATTTAAATCTTGTTCCAGAATTTAAAGTCACTTCTGTTCCATCAAATAACTCTACTTTAAACCTTTTCCCATAAGGGACATAGAGTTCATTAAAAACCAATTTTTGATTGGTGTTTTTAACGACTGCTTTGGAATATTTCAATTTGTTTTCCAATTGCTCCCCTACTACATCTCCGTCAGAATCAACAAGCTTTTCGCTAGAAGCCACATCAATTATTTTAGAAGTTCCGTCACTAAGTTTTAATATTATTTGATTAGACTGAACAGGAATTTCTAAGGGGTCTGATTCAAAAATTATTTGAACACCTATTATCAAACCAATCAATAACAAAACAGAAGCTGCATAAGAAATCACTTTATTCCTTTTTACACGTAGCGGCTCGGTATTCGTTTTTAGTAAGATTTTTTTGTAAAGACGCTTTTCTATTTCAGCTCGATTCCCATACGCGTCTTTTCACACAAAACCCCCTTTTTGATAAGAATCCAAAAATTCTTTCAGTATTTTTTCTTCTTTTTTAGAGGTCTTGCCTTTTAAAAAAGATTGAATGAGTTTCTGTATGTGTTTTTGTATGTGTTTTTGTGTTGTCAAGTTTTATTTTTACGAAATAGAAAGAGTGTTCTATTTATAAGTACCTAAAATGACAAAGAGGTACTACTCGACATAAAAAAATTATTTTCCTAAAAACAAAAGCACTATTGCAAGTTCCTTATAATGCTCTCTCATGAGCTTTAACGCAGTAGTTATTGATTTTTCACTGTTTGAATTGAAATACCTAGACTCTCTGAAATTTCTCTATGTGACATGTTTTGAAATCGACTCAAATAAAATATTTCTCTACATTTTTTCGGAAGTTTTTCCAAACAGGCGTCTACTAACATTTTGGTATCTTTTAAATCTAGCAATTCTTCTGTCGTATTGATTTTCAAATAATTTGAAAACTTATCAATATCAAGTGTCTCAAATTTTTGGTCTCGGTAGTATTTATAAATTTGAAATCGCAACGATTGAAATAGATAGGCAGATATGTTTTTTATTTCTGTTGTCTTTCTTTTTTTCCAAAAAGACACAAATATTTCTTGGACAAAATCCTCACATACCTCCTGGTTTTGTAATATGCGAAAACCATATATATATAACTTTTCCCAATACAATTCATAGACTTCCTTAAAAGTCAATTCCTTGTTGTTTTTCCTATATATTTTTGAAATTTCAACTGCTATATTTCAATGATTATAATACTTCATTTCTTACAAAACACGGCTTAAAAAAAACAAATAATTTGTTTTCAGTCACTTAAACCGTTTTTGACCTTATTAAACGTAAAAGTTACAATAATTATTTCTAATCAGCAAACAGCCCCTTTTACAAAACTCCTTCAGTGCCTTACAAACTTACTGAATTGCTAGCATCTAAACATTGGGTATATCGTCTAATAAAAGGGGCAAATTGTTCACAAAAAAAGTGTACCATTTCTGATACACTTTTTTAACTCTATAATGTGCTTACTTAATTGTTCAAAGCCTCTCTCTATGAAAATTTAACTTCGCTATCGCTACGTTTAATTGTTCAAAGCCTCTGCTCCTCCAACAATTTCTAAGATTTCGTTGGTAATTGCAGCTTGACGGGCTTTGTTATAGGTTAACAACAATTCGTTTCTCAAATCGTTTGCATTGTCTGTTGCTTTGTGCATAGCTGTCATACGTGCTCCATGCTCAGAAGCAAATGAATCACGCAAAGCCTTGAATAATTGCGTCTTTAGTGATTTCGGAATCAATGCCGCAACAATTTCTTCTTTTTGAGGTTCAAAAATATAATCTGCAACTACATTGCTTTCGTTTTCAACAGGTTTAATAGGCAAAAATTGCTCAACTTTCACTATTTGTGTCGCTGCATTTTTGAAACTATTGTAAATGATTTCGATTTTGTCATAAGCACCATCTACAAATAATTGCATTAAGTTTTCTGCAATTCCTGCAACATTGTCAAACGTCAGATCATCAAAAACAGCAGATTGATTGTCAATTACTTTGTAATCACGGCTTAATAAATCATTTCCTTTTTTACCAATTGTCAACAAGTTTACTTCCTTCCCTTGGTATTGTTCAGCAATTACTTTTTGTGTTTCTTTAATTACAGAAGAATTAAATCCACCACACAAACCTCTATTAGAAGTTACCACAACCACTAAAACTTTAGAAACATTTCTTTGTTCAGAAAAAGCGCCTCCTGCATCTGCATCCAAAGTTGCACTCAAACTTTGCAACAATTCCGTCAACTTATTCGAATACGGACGCATTGCTGTAATTGCATCTTGTGCTTTCTTCAGTTTAGCGGCAGATACCATTTTCATAGCGCTCGTGATTTTCATCGTTGAACCTATAGAGGTAATTCTGTTTCTAATTTCTTTTAAGTTTGCCATTATTTTTGGTATTTGGCTATTAGCTATTGGTAGTTAAACTACCTACTAAATACGTTATAATTTAATCAATATCGAGTAATTCAAAACAACTACTCGATATTAACACATCATTTCTTAAGCAAATTTTGCAGAAATTTCAGCAGCTGCAGCCTCCAAAACTTCCAAAGAAGATTTCTCCAATTTTCCTGCTTTCAAAGAGTCCAATGTATCTCTATGTTTTGCATTCAAATAAGCGATATAATCTGCTTCAAATTCTTTTACTTTATTTACCGGCACATCTTTCAACAAGTTCTTAGAACCTGCATAAATGATGGCAACTTGATCTTCTACTGTGTAAGGATCGTTTTGCGCTTGTTTCAAAATTTCAACATTTCGTTGTCCTTTAGAAATTACATTCATTGTTGCTGCATCCAAATCAGATCCAAACTTTGCAAAAGCTTCCAATTCACGGAACTGCGCTTGATCTAGTTTCAAAGTACCTGATACTTTTTTCATGGATTTAATCTGAGCCGAACCTCCTACACGTGATACAGAAATACCTACGTTAATTGCGGGACGTACACCTGAGTTAAACAAATCAGACTCCAAGAAAATTTGTCCGTCTGTAATCGAAATTACGTTTGTTGGAATATATGCAGATACATCTCCTGCTTGTGTTTCAATAATTGGCAATGCTGTTAAAGAACCTCCTCCTTTGATTTTTCCTTGTAAAGAAACAGGAACATCGTTCATTTGAGATGCAATTGTATCATCGTTGATTACTTTTGCAGCACGCTCTAACAATCTTGAGTGTAAGTAAAATACATCTCCAGGATATGCCTCACGTCCCGGTGGTCTTCTCAACAACAAAGATACCTCACGGTAAGCAACTGCTTGTTTTGACAAATCATCATAAACAATCAATGCTGGTCTACCAGTATCTCTAAAATACTCTCCAATAGCAGCACCTGCAAATGGAGCATATACCTGCATTGGTGCAGGATCAGAAGCATTTGCTGCTACTACAGTAGTATAAGCCAAAGCTCCTTTTTCTTCTAATAAGTTTACGATTCCTGCAACGGTAGAAGCTTTTTGCCCAATCGCTACATAAATACAATATACTGGTTCACCAGCATCGTAAAACTCTTTTTGATTTAAGATTGTATCTAAAGCAACAGTCGATTTTCCTGTTTGACGGTCACCAATAATCAATTCACGTTGTCCACGACCTACTGGAATCATTGCATCAACAGATTTGATTCCTGTTTGCAATGGCTCTGTTACAGGTTCTCTAAAAATTACTCCTGGTGCTTTACGCTCCAAAGGCATTTCAAAAGTTTCACCTGCAATAGGTCCTTTACCATCAATTGGATTTCCTAAAGTATCTACTACACGTCCAACAATTCCCTCTCCTACGTTTAAAGAAGCAATACGTTCCGTACGCTTTACTGTAGACCCTTCTTTAACAGAAGTAGAAGCTCCTAAAAGTACAACACCTACGTTGTCTTCTTCTAAGTTCAATACAATACCTTCTAAACCAGATTCAAATTGAACCAATTCTCCATATTGTACATTTTCCAAACCGTATACACGAGCAATACCATCACCTACTTGTAAAACCGTTCCAACTTCGCTTAATGAAGCAGATGCTTCAAAATTTGTCAATTGTTCTTTTAAAATTGCTGATACTTCAGCTGCTTTAATTGATGCCATCTTATCTTATTTTGATGTAAAATTAAATTTTTGCAACAAAATGACTGTTGTCAAATTGTCTTCTCAATTCGTTTAAATTATTTGAAATACTTGCGTCGTATTGGATATCTCCTACTCTTAATACGAAACCTCCTAAAATATCTGGATTCACAACATTCTCAATAGAAGCTGCATTTCCAGTTAGTTCTTTAATTTTCGCTAGTACTTTTTCTTTTAACTCCTTCGTTAAAGGAACCGCAGTTGTCACCTTGGCAACATCTGTCAATTTATCATGGTCGAACAAAATAGTGTATTGTTTGGCCACCATAGACAACAAAGGCAATCGCTTATTTTCACCTAACAAACCGATAACTCCCAAAGAAATTTGGTCTATTGAATCAGAAAACAGTGCTGTTAATGCTTTTATTTTATGATCTGCTTTGATAACAGGACTATTCAAAACTACTTCTAGCTCGTTGCTCTCTTCAATAGTTTGTGCTATCAACAACATCGATTTGTTTACGTCAGCCTCTTTTTTCGAATCTTTGGCAAGACTCAAAACTGCTTTTGCATAACGTAATGCTGCTCTCGTACCTTTCATTTTTTGTTTAGTTTAAAGTAACGTCTCCTAGAATTTTATCAACCAATTTCAATTGATCGTCTTTTGAAGACAACTCATTTTTAACTACTTTTTCAGCAATCTCAATCGACAAATGAGCTACTTGTGTTTTCAATTCAGCTATGGCAGCTTTCTTTTCAACCTCAATAGCAGCGGTTGCGCTATCCATAATAGATTTCGCCTGCTCTTGTGCTTCTTCTTTTGCTTCTGAAATCATTTGATCCTTGATTTCACGTGCTTCTTTTAACAAACCATCTCTTTCCGCTCTTGCTTCTTTTAAGATACGTTCGTTATCTGCATTCAAAGATGCCATTTCTTTTTTGGCCTCTTCGGCAGAATCCAATGCATTTTTTATTCCTTCTTCTCTAGCGTTTACAGCATCTAAAATTGGTTTCCAGGCAAACTTTTTCAATAAGAATACCAATCCAATAAATAATACTGATTGCCAAACAAACAATCCTAATGAAAACTGTTCTATTAATTTGTCCATAGTATCTGGTCTTGTTATTTAATTAATTTAATGAAACAATAGCTACAACCAACCGTTGTAGCTATTTGTTTTTTTTGATTATGCAGCAAATAATGCAGCAAATCCAATACCTTCAATAAGGGCTGCAGCAATAAGCATAGCCGTTTGAATTTTTCCTGAAGCTTCTGGTTGTCTTGCGATAGCGTCCATTGCTGATCCACCAATTTTACCGATACCTAAACCAGCACCAATTACGATTAAACCTGCTCCTACAATGTTTGGAATTGTCATGATATATATATTTATTAATTAAACATTCAAATTTAGTGATGGTCGTGTTCTTCAACGGCCGAACCGAAATAAAGAGCTGACAACATCGTGAAAATATAAGCTTGTAGCGCTGCTACTAATAATTCTAATAACGATAATGCAAATGCCAATCCAAAAGACAATGGACTTCCAATCCAATTCTTAAAAATAAACATTAGTCCTATGATACTCATTAACACCACGTGCCCTGCAGTAATGTTTGCATACAAACGAATCATCAATGAGAAAGGCTTGATAATAGTTCCTAACAATTCAATCGGTGCCAAAATAATTTTCATTGGAGTAGGCACTCCGGGCATCCAAAAAATATGCTTCCAGTAATCTTTATTTCCTGAGAAAGTAGTAATGAAATATGTCATCAATGCCAAGGCCAAAGTAACTGCAATATTATTGGTTACATTTACGCCAAGTGGCGTCAAACCTAACAAGTTGATAATCCAAATAAAGAAAAAGATAGTCAACAAATAACTCATGTATTTCTTGTACTTTTTCTCTCCAATATTTGGAATCGCAATATCATCTCTTACATAGATAATAATTGGCTCTAACAAACGCCCAACTCCCGTAGGAATCGGATTCTTTTTGTAATTTCTTGCCATTTTTGAAAACATCAAAAACATCAACAATCCTACTAAAAAGATAACCGTAACATTTTTTGTAATTGAAAAATCCAAAGGTTTTTCGTTAGTTGCATGGTGATGATCATCATACGATATTGTTCCTTGCGCATCCGTTTTATAGATTTTACCATGGTACAATTTGTAATGATTCCCTTTACTTACCGCCAAGGTTTCTCCATGATGAAATTGCGAAGACGAAAAGACATTCAATCCTGTTTCTTTATCCCATAAAATAACCGGAAGTGGTGCTCCAATATGAACATCTTTTCCGTGATCATCTTCATAAGAAAACAATGCGAAATCATACGAATCCAACAGGTGATGCCCGACAAATGCTTTGATTTCTTCTTTAAGTGTTAACTCAGAATCGGCTGCTTTTGTGGGAGCGTGTTCTTTATTCGCTTCTTCATGATGCTGCCCTAGAGCTACAAATGAAACTAAAAACAGTAAAAACGTAATCTTTTTGATTAAAAATTTTCTTCGCATCTTATAAAAATAATCGTGTCTTAAAAACGGTGCAAAGATAGCTTTTTAAATCAAACTGAAAAACTAATTTTTTAGTTTATTTTTTGAAAGAATTTTCTTCAAAAATTATTCGATTTTTTTTTAGGATTGAGAAGGGATATTATAGCACCTGTCTCAACGGACAACGAAACCAAATACGGAACAAAAAAAGCAAAAAACTCTTGTCTTGAAAACATGCCATCTTCCTTATATCCACCATAAAAAAAAACAAAAAAAGCGGCAAATTTTAAAAAACTCCCTGCCATAAAAAGAAAACCCAATTGATCGTTGTACTTCTTTTTTAATAAAAAAAGCGCTACATAGATCACATTCGCCAAAATAAAATTTATCAAATAGGCTGCAACTATTTTATTTTCAAAAACTGGAAATTCTGTGTAGTTTAGGAGCATTATATGCACCACAAAGACAAATGAAAGCAGCACAAACAACTGCAAGAAATAACGACTGAAGTTTCCTTTCATTGATTCAATCTTTTTCTTGAATTTTTTTCAATTGTGCCAAAATGCTATACACAGATGCCAACAAAGCAAAAAGAAGAAACACGAGGGTAAACACTTTTTTCTCCATTCCAAAATGAAGATCTACCTTTTTACCAAAATAAGCCGCCAAATACATGGTAACTCCCATCTGAACTCCTACACCAGACAAACGGGCAAACTTATGAAGCGTCTTTTTCTTTGGTGTTTTTTGATTCATTCAATAATTCTTTTACCATTCCTTTCATACTACATACCGCATTAAAAGCAGCACCTGGCTCCACTGTCAATTTTCCAATAACCACTTCCCCACTTACTGAGGAAGATGATTTTAAGGTAAGCATATTATCAACTATGAGGGTTCCAGACACATGGCCTTCTATTTCTGCATTAGAGCAATTGATTTCTCCTTGTACACGACCTTCTTTTCCTATTATCACTTTTCCTTTGGCTTGAATACTGCCTTCTACAACACCATCAATTCTAAAATCTCCATCTGAATTGATTTCTCCGTTGATGGTCGTTTTTTTTCCAATCACGTTCCGTTCGTAAATCTTTGTATCCTTCATAATTATAGGGTATTAAATTGGGGTATTTATTTTGTTTTATTTAATAACTCTTTGGCTTTTTTCCCTTCTTCAGTATTTGCATAATTCAACACTATAAATTCCAAGGTTTTGACATAAGCTTCCTTGCCTTTTACTTTTGCCAAAGCGTAAGCCTTCAACAATTTCAACTTCGATTGCAACTTGTCTCCTTCAAAAGAAGGCATTGCTTTTTCAATTGCTTCCAGAGCTCCTTTGAAATCTTCAGAACTGTAAAGATAATAGATTTCTTTATACCTATTTTCTAAAGAGGTGCCTCCATGCTTATCGACGACCTCGTTTTCTGGACTCAAAATCATTTGAGCGAAGGTTGACTCAGGAAATTGACTCACTACTGCGTCTTTGTGTTTTTCAGCCAATGGATTGTTCAAATATTTGTAAATCTTGTACAAATGATAATTGGCTCCTAACACCAATTTTCTCGCTGGATTGAAAGTCAGCAAACTTTCCAAGGTTCGAATTGCCAAATCCATTTCTTTAAACTGTTCTTTGTAAATCAACCCCAACTGGTAGTAAGTTACATTTCGAAGCACTGAAATACTATCCTTCTCTTGAACAGTTTTTGGCAACTGGTTTATATAGTACGAAGGCTTGTAAGCTTCTTTGTCTCCTTCCAAAGTAGTTTCATTTTCTTCCTCAGGTTTCAAATCGTCTTGATTGCTATCATCAAGTAGTTTCTTTGTAGACCATCTCCAATTATCTTTCAGCTCTCTTTTCCCCCAAGTCCTCTGAAATTCTTGAATACCATATGCCAATGTTTCTTGATTGTAAAAATACCATTTGCCAGAGGGTGTTCGCACCGATTGCTGACTTGATCCTATTGAACCAATATCTTGATACGCCGCCAATTTTTCTTGAAGTTCTGCTTCTTTTTGCGCAATGGCTTCTTTTTCCTTCAGTTGCGCAATATGATTTTCAAAAAAAGTAACTTTTTCAGATTCGCTAAGAGATAACAAATGAAGAATACTATCATTTTTTTTGATAATTCCTTCAAAAACCAACACCGTTTCTAGGTTCTCATGTTTTTTAACAACTCTCCGAATTCGTTTGCTATTTATTTTTCCTGAAACCTGTAAAACACTGTCGTAATAAGCACCTGCTTTTTCGTAATTCGCCTCTTCAAAAAACAAATTCCCTAGTCCTTCATAAGAAAGTCCTTTTTGATATTTTTTGGCATCTTTAGTGTGAATCGATTTTTCAAAATTTTCAACTGCCAAATCTCTATTGCCCTGATTTCTTTCAATAGCCCCTAATTGATAATACAATTCATCCAAATAAGGGCGATTGTCTCTGTTTTTAATCAATTTCTGTAAACGCTCTACAACCTCATTAGAGGTAGAATCGTTTTGGAAATTTTTAGCCTTCTCAATTTCTGCATGAATTTTATACTTATACGGCGCTCTTTTAAGGTCAATGACTTCTTGAAAAGATTTTTGAGACATGTCTAACTGCCCACCTTCACGATACAATTGTCCTAAAATAATAAGGTTTCTTGCTTTTTTGGATTTGTCCTTACTAAACTTAACAGCTTCAGTCAAATGGTAAACAACCATTTCTACACTATCCAATTGTTTCCAAGCCAATGCAGAAGCCATATGCGCATCTTCAACAATTACTTTCTTTATTTTATCTTGTGATTTTTCTGTTTGAATCAATACAGTTAAAGAAGCCAATGCAGCAGCCTCGTTTTCCAAACGAATATTGGTTTTTGCTTTCCAAACTTTCGCTTCTCGAATCAATTTTGCTTTTGGATAATTTTTTATGATATAATCAAACGCTTCCAACGCAGGAACAAATCGTTGTGTATAATATCTTGATTTTCCTAATAGCAGGTAGGCATCATCTATTTTACTATTCCGCTCCACTCCTTTGATAAGCATAGAATGTTTCTGCACTGCCTTTACAGCTTTCTCTTCAGCTATATCAAAAGAAGTCGCTTTCTTATCTTCTTTTTCTTTTTTTTCTGAAGCCGATCTATTTTTATAAACAGGTACTTCAATGTATTGTTCATTGATCTTAAGCGGCTCTATCGGCAGTATTTTCCAATAATTATCTTCGTACTTGCTTTGAATTTCTTTTAATCCTTTTTGAAAAGCAATGTCACCATTGTACAAAATATTGTACTCTGTTGTCATAGCGTGGTATTTCCGATTGAAGAATCGATTTTTTTTTGTGCTGCACCCCACCAATAGTACCGCTAAAAAAATGATATGGAAATAGTTCTTATTCAAGTAAAATTTAAATTTTTATTTTCCTCTTTGTTCTAAGTCAAAAATGAAACGTAAAATTACAAATTATATTATAGAAAACCTCTTTGAAGTTATATTTAACGAGTTACAACTTAGTTACGCTCAAAAAAAACACAAACGACTAACAATCAGAATGTTGGTTTTTAAAAAATTAAGCTTAGTTACATCTTAGTTACATTATTAACTAGCCCAAAAAGGGATATACATTCTAGAATTATCATATTCTTTTATCATCTCGGCTTGCAAAGCTTCTTTTATGAGCCTTGAAACTATTGGATAATTTTTTTTGTCGATATTTAACCTCTCCCTCAAACTCTGATTATTCATATATTCTCCACTAACGTATTTTAAACAGCAATGCTGATAAACTGCTCTAATTTTATCTGGTTTAGACATCTGTCTTAATGATTTTGGAGAAAACAGAACTACTCTTGTAAAATTATCTCCAGCTACAAAATCAGGTGCTGGCAATTGAAAAACCTCAACCTGATGAATTACTTTATCCACACCACTCCCTCGTTCTTCACAAACACGAAGTCTTCTCATTAACCCTGCTAATATTTCGTTTCTACTTTCAGGACTATGGTCAATAAACCTTTTAATATCTATTAACGGTTTCCCTGGGTTTGTTATTTCCAAACGATTCTCATAAATTTCAATCATTACACCTGCCCCTCCTATATGAAAATTTTGATGAATTAACGCATTGGCAATTAATTCTCGAATAGCAAGTTCAGGATACACATTGACTTCTTTTCTAAAAACCCTCCCTATTTCTTCATTTGAAGGAAGCTTATCATTTACATAGTTAACCAATCGTTCAAAAGCCATGGCATAACCAAGTTTTCCTACTTGTTCTTTTATAGTCTGTAACTTATTATTCCCTTTATAAATAATTACTCTTGGACACTTACGCTTCAAACTTTCAAAATCGTTTAAATCTGCTGCGAATAAAATAGTTCCCAAATTAGTTATGTGGTATTTTTGAAGTCTTTTTACAATAAGTTTTTCTTCTTCTAACTTTTCCAACACTCCTCTTTTACTACTTGGTAATGGAATTTGCAACATCCTAAATATTGAAGAATAATCTAATAAATTTAGAACTTTATCCACTGATAAGTTTCGCAAAGCAAACTCTTTTTCAAAAGCAGTTCTTCTTGCATTTTGCGAAATCTTACTCTCTTTTTCAGGGTGCTCTTTTAATTTCTTTGTATAGCTACCTATGCGAATGTATGCCTCTCCCTTAAAATTTACAGGTCTATTATTTGCGGATTCTATTTGAAAAACAACCAAAGAACATTTTTTGTATTCAAATTCAAAAATTTTAAAATCTGTTATCGGATTTAGCTGAGTTTTAACCCAATTTTCTATTTCTTGTCCTTTTACTTTTTTTACCCTTGGTTTAAAACGGGTTCCTACAATTTTATGCGTTCCATTTTGTATTCCATAAACTAAATACCCATACTCTTTATTTTCAACACTCGCAGAGTTTGAAAGAGAAGACACATACATCCCTATTTTTTGTGGGTCACTATTGTTTTCTTTAAACTCCACCCATTCACTCTCGTTAGGTAATGCTCGAAGCTCTTCTACAAGTTCCTTTAAATCTTCTATTTCCATATCTTTTTCAGCCTTTTATTAAGACTTCTAATATATTCTTTTTTCTGAATAGATAATCTGAATATATAAATAGAATTTTCACTTTTCTAGATAAACCGATCAATAATCGTTTTTACCGATTCTATTTTTTTAGTGTACTCAATACTCGGGCCAGCAACCCACACTGTTTTATAGGTGACTTTTTTAGCGGCTTGAACAACGTCCGAAGAACCTTTGAGGTAACGCACCAATTTTACCCATTTTTTCAAACTTTTATTTCGATTCAACAAACGTTCGAGCCAGGTTTCTTTTGTTCCTACCTTTTTTACGTAAGGAGTATTAATTACTGTACAAGGAGTTCCTGAAATTTTTTGTGTAACTACAATGTCGTCTGCGCCGTAATCAACACAGGCTTGTTTGTATTCCTTTGAAATATTAGCTTCTTCTGAAGCTATAAAAGGACTACCTATAGAAACACCTACTGCTCCTAATGCCAACATTGTATCCAATTCTTCTTTGCTTCCAACTCCTCCTGCAGAAATCACAGGAATCTTACATTTCTCTATTAATTTTGGAATCAAATCCTCAGGCTTCAAACCACCTCGATGCCCTCCTGCTTTGCTATTCACTGCAATCAACGCATCGCAACCCAAGGCTTCTACTTTTTTAGCATGTGCCACACTTACCACATCGCAAAAAACTTTGATGTTTTTTTCATGTGCCTTGCGAATAATTTCTTCAGGATTTCCTAACGAAGTAATGATAAAATCTACCCCCACTTCACAACAAGCATCCAATTGTTCTTTGTGTTTTAGATTGGATTTGTTTACAATAATATTAATTCCAAAAGCTCCTTTATCTGTTTTCTCTTTTTGAAGTTGACGTATGGCTCTCTTCAACGCAGGAATCGTTCGGTAATTCAGTGCTGGAATACAACCTGCCACATTTTTTTGCATCGCTGCTGTTACCATTTTAACATTGGAAACCAAAAACATAGGCGCTACGATAATAGGGTGTTCAATCCCTAATAATTCTTGTAAGGTAGAAGAAGATTCTTTCATATGCGTTTGAATGGTTTTAAAGATACACTTTTTAAAATAGCTGCCCGTTAATAGATGTTAATAATTAAATACTTCTTCGTTGGCTTGCCTAAAAACCAAAAGATTTCCAAATTCCTCCAATGTATTGCAATAAAATTAGATTGGACAATCTTTCAATTTTAAAATTTTTCAATCCTTAAATCTTTCATACTTTTGTATCAAATAACATACCTAAAATAAATGCCACAATTTCACTCCTTAAAAATCAAAGAAATCGTAAAAGAAACATTCAACGCGGTTTCTATTCTTTTTGAAATCCCTGATGATTTGAAAAAAAATTATTCTTTTACTGCTGGGCAATACGTAACAGTTCGTGCCGAAATCAACAACGAAACTATACGGAGAGCTTATTCTATTTGTTCTTCAGAAAAAAGTGGTGATTTACGAATCGCTGTAAAAGCTATAGAAAATGGTTTGTTTTCGAATTATGCTTACAATACATTGTCTGCTGGAGATACTTTGGAAGTGGCACCTCCTGAAGGGAATTTTAAATTATATACCGACAAAAGCAACCTGAAAAATTATTTAGGATTTGCTGCCGGAAGTGGAATTACACCTATTATTTCTATGGTGAAAAGTGTTTTGGAAAACGAACCAAAATCGACCTTTACCTTAATTTACGGGAATAAAAATACGGAAGGAACAATCTTCAAAAAAGAATTGGATGCTTTGGCAAAAAAATTCATTGCTCGTTTAAACATTAAATATGTATTCAGTCAAGAAAAAGTCGAGGGTGCTCGATTCGGTAGAATTGACAAAGACACCACCAATTATATTGTTCGAGAAAAATTCAATCACCTCACTTTTGATGCCTTCTTTCTGTGTGGTCCCGAAGAAATGATTCAAACAGTATCAACTACACTTACAGAGGATAGCTTCCTAAAAGAAAACATCCATTTTGAATTATTTTTCTCTTCGGCTGACACAAAAGAAGTTTCTCAAAATGAAGGACTTTCAGAAATTACTGTCTTGGTTGACGATGAAGAAACAACTTTTACCATGGACAAAAAAGACACGCTTTTGGCGGCTTCTTTACGTCATAATTTAGATGCTCCCTATTCTTGCCAAGGAGGTGTTTGTAGTAGTTGTATGTGTAAAGTAACCGAAGGAAAAGCTGTCATGACTTCCAATTCTATACTTACAGATGACGAAATAGAAGAAGGACTGGTATTGGCCTGTCAAGCACACCCAACTACCGCAAAAATCAGCATCGATTTTGATGATGTTTAAAATATTTAGAAAGAGACCTAAAAGGTCCTTTTGAAATAAATGATTAGAAACAAATTAAGAATATTAATAGAAGACAATACCACCAAAGGTGGTAGAATATTTGATTACATAGTTCAAATATTAATTTTAATATCCTTGGTTTCTTTTTCTATAGACACACTCCCTGGCAATAGTATTAAGACAAAACAAACACTCTTTGTTATAGAACTGTTGTGTGTTATTCTATTCTCTATCGAATACCTTCTAAGAATATTTGTTGCTAAAAAACCATTAAAATATATTTTCAGTTTTTATGGGATCATTGATCTACTAGCTATTCTTCCTTTTTACTTAAAAATCGCCATTGACCTTAGAGCATTAAGAATTTTCAGAGTTTTCAGAATTTTTAGAGCTTTGAAACTAATCCGATATAACAGGGCCTTAAACAGGTTTCATATTGCAGCACAAATTGTAAAAGAAGAAATGATTTTATTTTTTATTGTAACCGCCATTTTAATTTTCCTCTCTGCTTCTGGAATATATTTCTTTGAAAATGAAGCTCAGCCAAATTTATTTAGTTCGATTTTTCATAGTCTTTGGTGGGCAATAGTTACTTTAACTACGGTTGGATATGGAGATGTTTTCCCGATTACAATTGGAGGCAAAATATTCACTTTTTTTGTACTCATAATAGGTATTGGTGTTGTTACTGTTCCTGCTGGACTTGTAGCAACAGCTCTTGCCAAAGCCAGAAAAATTGAAGATGAAAAACAAAAAAAGAAACACAGGCACAACAACTAAAGTTTGAATGTACCGTCCTGATTTTAGTTGACTTCTGATAAAAAAACAGTCAACCTATAACAAGGGCATACACTATTGCCTATTGCCTATTGCCTATTGCCTATTGCCTAAATTATCTTTTTTTTCTTTTCTTGGGAAAACATTGTTGGCCTTATCAATATCTGCCATTAATTCTAGTGGGTCTATCGTAATTGATGCAACCTTTTTAGGAACTGAAAAACGATATTCTGGCGCTACCCATGACCAATCTTCGAGTTGTTGTGCCCGAGTTTCCTTTTCGCCTCTCATGGCTACAATAGGAATGTAAAAATTCTCTACTGAACCGTCTTTATAATTTACTGAAATATCAATCGGCATGTGCATCGCTCCAATTCTTTTCAATACGACCTCATTCAAATTTTCCACTGAAACACTGTAATCGATTGTACGGGTGGTTTCAATCCAATTATTTACATACCAGCCCAAAGAAATTCCGGAAACTTTTTCTGCTGTCCTTTTAATGTCGTTTGGTGTTGGATGTTTGAATTTAAAATCTGCATAATACTTCTTCAAGGTTTTTTGCAAATTCTGCTTTCCAATAATATATTCCAATTGACTTAAAAACAAGGCGCCCTTGTTATAACTAGACACACCGTAAACATAGTTGTAATGAAAATAATCACCATGCGTTGTCAACGGCTCACTGATATTGTAATTTATATATTGGTAATAGCTCTCATAAGAACCTTTGTTCGGATTATCTGCAAATTTTTCCAACACTTTGTTCTCTGCTTTGTTTGAAATATAGGTGGTAAAACCTTCGTCCATCCAAGGGTATTGAATTTCATTGCTCGCCAAAACAAATTGAAACCAAGAATGTGCCAATTCGTGTGCTACTACTCCAACCAAACTGCCAAAACCCCTTTCTCCAGTTATCAAAGTACTCATTGCATATTCCATTCCTCCATCACCTCCTTGTATTACGGAATATTGTTTGTAAGGATATGGACCAATATGTTTGTTGTAATACTCTAAAAGCGCAACTGTTTTAGGCTGTAAATCCTTCCAATTTTTTAAAAATTGCTCTTTCATTGTTCTTTTGTACAAAAAGTGGAGGACTGTCCCATTTGGAGCTGTAACGGCATCATGCAAAAACTCGGGATCTGCTGCCCATGTAAAATCATGTACATTGGGTGCTTTGAAATGCCACTCCAATTTACTTCCCTTGGCTTTTTTTACTTTTGACCCTTTTGGCTGATAACCGTGTCCTACTTCTTTTGGGTTTTGCAAATAACCCGATCCACCGACCACATATTTTTTGTCGATGTGCAAGGTTACATCAAAATCGCCCCATACGCCATGAAATTCTCTACCAATATAGGATTGTGTATGCCACCCTTCAAAATCATATTCCGCCATTTTAGGATACCATTGTGACATGGACAAAGCAACTCCTTCTTTGTTATTTCTTCCCGAACGTCTTATTTGAAGTGGTACTTGTCCTAAAAACTCCATTTCAAAAACGGCTTTTTTACCTGGCTCAATGACTTCATTTAAAACTACTTCTAAAATAGTTCCATCTACTTTGTATTGGACAGGTTTTTTATTTTGAGTCAACGAATTCACTTTGATAAAACCTCTTTCATAAGGTTTCAAAAGTGCTATTCGACTTTTTAAAACAGGCTCTCCTAAAGTTCCAACGTTTACCACCATACGCCCATCCGGATCTTTGATGTTTTGCAATCGAATATCCATTTCAGAATTCGGCTGAAAAGCATTGAAATACAGATGGTAATACACTTTTGTCAATGCATCGGGCGAATTGTTGGTGTAGGTTAGTTTTTGCTTTCCTTCGTATTGATAGTTTTCAACATCCATATCAATATCCATCTCATAAGCTACATGTTGTTGCCAATACGATACCTTTTGCGCGTTTGTAAACTGGCAAAAAACAAGTGTAAAAACAATACTCAAAAATCTATATCCCATCTGTCTTCTTCTCTAAAAAAATTATTGCTATTTTTTATTTACCATCCCATCTGCCATTTTTACGGCATTGTAGGCGTTTACAATTCTTCCCGTAACACACAATTCTGAAAGTGACACCAATTCATCTTTTGTCCCTGGCTTTATTACCTTAAAAGGAATAAGTGTTCCCGAATTCATTAATATGTGTTTTACTTGCTTGGCTGTCAATTCAGGGTAATACGAACGAATCATTGCTGCCACTCCTGCTGTAGATGGAGACGCCATAGACGTACCACTCAAGAATTGGTAAGAATTATTGGTTACAGGTGCATAAATTTTTACTCCTGGTGCAAAAATGTCTACGTTCAGTTTTCCATAGTTAGAAAAAGTTGCCAACATATGTTCGTCGTAATTAGAACTCATCGCGCCGATGGTGATCATATTGTCCGAAATTTCATTTGTCAAATCAGGTGCGTCATTTGGAAAAGAAGCTTCTACATCAATATTTTGAGAGTCATTTCCTGCTGCGTTTACAATCAACACATCGTGCTTTTCAGCATATTTAATCGCATCATGTACCCAACCTACATTTGGAGAATAACCTTTTCCAAAACTGGTATTGATTACTTTCGCTCCATTGTCTACTGCATACTTAAAACCCAACGCAACGTCTTTATCGTATTCATCTCCATTAGGCACACAACGAACTGACATCAATTTTACGTTTTTAGCAACTCCATCAGTTCCTTTTCCGTTGTCATTTTCTGCCAAAATAATTCCAGCCACATGTGTTCCATGAATTTCATCTTCTTGTCGATTACTTGGATCTCCATTTCCATAATTGACAACCGACATATCAAATTCATTGTCATTTAATATATCAGCTCTTGGATTAAAATCTAAGTTGTAATGTGAATTTACTTGCGATGTATAATAATCAACTCCCCCTTTTAAGTGTTCCATTTCTGCTTGATAACTAGTTCCCGCTTTCAAAACACGAAGGGTCATTTCCTTTTGCTTGATCAGACTTTCATCGTCTGTCACAATTGCTTCTACATCTGCCAAAGCATAGTCTTCTTTACCTGTATTACTAACCATTGCTCTATGCGCATCTTCGTACATTTTATAATAGCTCGTATATTTATTTTTCCCTTCGGCTGCTTTTCCTAATTTTTCATCAAACACCTCTTTGAGCTTCATATACTCTTGGTATTCCTTTTTGTCTTCTTCAGAAATCTGATCTTCTGTCTTTCCGTCAAATTTTCCTGATTTTAATTTTATGATTCTTGTAATCTCAAGGTTTTCATCATAAATTTCTCCTAAAAAATTATAGCCATGAATGTCATCTACATAACCGTTTTTATCGTCATCAATTCCGTTTCCTGGGACTTCATCTTCGTTCACCCATAAAATATTTTTCAAATCCTCATGTGCCAATTCAATTCCTGAGTCGTTTACCGCAACAATTATTTCTGTCGCTTTTTTTCCTTTCAAAAATTCATAAGCTTGGGCAACACTCATTCCCGGAATGGTATCCGTTGCAATGTCTGCATGCCCCCAAGTTTGTTTTTGATTTTCAGTTAGGCCTCCTTTTTTTGAAGGCATTTCAACAGCATTAAACACTGCTTTTGGAACAGATATTTTATGTACAGATTTACAGCTTACCAAAGAAGCTAGCACTACGGCTGACAGATAAAGATAATTGGAATTTTTCATATGATTCGATTTTAGTTTTTAATTTGTAAATAGTTCATTGAACGAAAATGTTTCCTTCAATCGAACGCCTTTTTCAGTTTGTTTTAATGTGCATAATTCATTGGAAGCATCGTGTTCTAAAAACAGGATATATTCTTCTTCAACGGCCTTTTTTAAAAAAATCTCTTTTTCTTGCATCGTTAACAACGGGCGGGTATCATAGCTCATAACATAAGGCAATGGAATATGTCCTATTGTCGGTAATAAATCGGCAACAAATACAATGGTTTTGTCTTTGTAACGAATATGAGGCAACATCTGTTTTTCTGTATGCCCGTCAACCGTTAAAACAGCAAAATCCAAAGGCGATTCTTTTATAAACTTTTGCTCTTTGATGTCTATAAAATGTAACTGTCCGCTTTCTTGAATAGGCAAGATATTTTCAGTTAAAAAAGAGGCTTTTTCTCTAGGGTTCGGGTTAGTTGCCCAGTCCCAATGATTTTTATTAGACCAATATTTGGCATTTTTAAAGGCTGGTTGAAAAAATGTTTTTTCTCGATTCCATTCAATACAACCTCCACAATGATCAAAATGCAAATGGGTTAAAAAAACATCGGTAATAGCATCTCTATGAAAACCATGTTTCGCTAGAGAACTGTCTAAAGAGAAATCGCTGGACAGGTAAAAATATCCGAAAAAAGTATCGGATTGTTTGTTTCCTATACCCGTATCAATCAAAATTAGCCGCTCTCCATCTTCAATCAACAAACATCGCATGGTTAAATCAATCATATTGTTACCATCCGCAGGGTTTGTTCTTTGCCAAATACTTTTGGGCACAACTCCAAACATGGCTCCACCATCGAGTTTGATACGTCCGGTTTCAATTGGATAAATTTTCAAAGGCTACTCTTTAAAATACGCGGTTGTTTTCTGTACGAATGTAAGATTAATCCTAGATTTATTTATAAGCATAGTTTAATAAAACAACGTAACTTTCACAAAAGTGGCGATTTTTTGGGAAGAAGTATGTTAAAGAAAAGAAAAAACCACCTGTCAAAGACAGATGGTTTTAGAGGCGTCGAGCGGATTCGAACCGCTGTAGATGGTTTTGCAGACCACTGCCTAGCCACTCGGCCACAACGCCATTGAGGATGCAAATTTAGACATTTTTACTATTTGCACAAGAACTTTCAACGATTATTTTCTCTTTTCAGAAAGCACTATTGTTACCTGCTCAACATCTCCTCCAATTGGTGGATTTATCTTGGAAACGGCAACTTTTATTTTTTTTACCATTGGAATTTCAACCAACACCCTATCAATGATTCTTTTAGCAACGTGTTCTAACAACTCAGAACGAATTCCCATTTCTTGTTTTGCTATCAAATTTAAGTGTACATAATCTACGGTATCCGACAACATATCGCTTGAAGAAGATTTTTTTAAGTTTGCCTTTACTGCTATATCTACGCGGTAATCGGATCCTATTTTTGCTTCTTCTTCCAAACAGCCGTGGTAGGCATAAAGGCGGATGTTTTCGACTTTGATTGTTCCCATTTTTTCTTTTTTGAATTGCAAATTTAAGGAAACTCAATCGAGAACCTTCCTCGATGCAAAAAAAATGTCGAAGTTCCATTCACTCCGACATTCTTCAACTAATCCAAAGAGCCATCTCTTCTTCGTTTTTTAAAGCCACTGATGTGCTGCACAATAAAACGTTGCATAAACGACATCTTTTTTAGTTCGTTTGGGCGACTCAAATCTGTACGATAATTCTTGATTTTTCGAATTACTCGACCTGAATAATATTGTCTACCCCATCCTGTTGGCGACCTCATTTCATGAGAATTTTTCTCTGAGAAATGAGCGTCCATTGTTTGATCTTCCATACACTTCTCTTTTAAAAATTAAACAAAATCCATTTATAATATACGAAATTTATTCCAAAACCTTACAGAAGACCTCACACTTCATCCTATTATGATGGTAAATGACACCATCTACACCTACTAAAACTTCATTCTTCAATTGGATTGATTTCATTCTATTTTCTTTAAATTTGCAGCTTTACTAATCCTTTCAACTTGTTGAAGATGACAGATGAAAAAAAGTCTTTGAACTTTATTGAACAAATCATTGAAGAAGATCTAAAAAATGGTTTGTCTCCTAATAAATTACGTTTTCGTTTCCCTCCAGAACCCAACGGATATTTACATATTGGTCATGCCGCTTCTATTTGCCTTAATTTTGGTTTGGGACTAAAATACAACGCTCCAGTAAATTTGCGTTTTGACGATACAAACCCTGCCAAAGAAGAGCAAGAATATGTGGACGCCATCCGTAGAGATGTAAAATGGTTAGGGTTTCAATGGGACAAAGAATTTTTCTCTTCCGATTATTTTCAACAACTATTCGATTGGACCATCCAACTCATCAAAGAAGGCAAGGCCTATGTTGACGACCAGTCTTCTGAAGAGATGGCACTGCAAAAAGGAACTCCCACAAGCATTGGAACGGACAGTCCAAACAGAAATCGTTCAGTAGAAGAAAATTTGGATTTGTTTCTAAAAATGAAAAATGGCGAATTTGAAGAAGGCTCTCATGTACTACGTGCCAAAATAGACATGCAACATGTAAACATGCACATGCGTGATCCTATTATGTACCGTATTCTTAAAAAAGAACATCATAGAACTGGAAACGATTGGTGTATTTATCCAATGTATGATTGGACACATGGTGAATCCGATTATTTGGAACAAATTTCTCATTCTATTTGCACCTTAGAATTTAAAAGTCACCGCGATTTATACGATTGGTATGTGGATCAAATTGTGGATACCAATAAATTAAGACCCAAACAACGAGAATTTGCTCGTAGAAACCTGAGTTATACGGTAATGAGCAAACGAAAATTATTACAACTGGTTGAGGAAGGTGTTGTAAACGGCTGGGACGACCCACGTATGCCTACTATTTCTGGCTTGAGAAGAAGAGGATATACACCTGCTTCCATTCGGAAATTCAGTGAAACTGCTGGAATTTCTAAAAGAGACAATGTAACCGACGTTGCTTTGCTAGAATATTGTATCAAAGATGATTTGAATAAAACGGCTCCGCGTGTTATGGCTGTTTTAAATCCGTTGAAGCTGATTATCACCAACTACCCTGAAGGAAAAGAAGAATGGGTAACTGCTGAAAACAATCCTGAAGACAAAACTGCAGGCTCGAGAGAAATTCCTTTTTCAAGAGAAATTTACATTGAAAAAGAAGATTTTAGAGAACAGGCCAATAAAAAATTCTTCCGATTGAAATTGGGTGGTGAAGTACGTTTGAAAAACACCTATATCATCAAAGCCAACGAGGTTGTAAAAGATGCTGAAGGAACTATTACGGAAGTACATTGTACCTATGACGAAGATTCTAAAAGTGGTAGCGGCACCGAAGCCAGTAAACGAAGAGTAAAAGGTACCCTGCATTGGGTGTCCATACAACATGCTCAAAAAGCAGAGGTACGTTTGTACGACAGACTCTTTACAGACGAAGCACCTGATGGACATAAAGAAAAAGATTTCAAAGAGTTTGTCAACCCTAACTCACTGTCAATTGGCAGCGCTTTCGTAGAGCCTAGCTTGAAAACAGCGCAGGCAGGAGACAAATTCCAATTCCAACGAAAAGGGTACTTCTGTATGGATACGGATGCGACTCCTGATACAATGATTTTTAACAAAACGGTTGGTTTGACGGATTCTTTTGCTAAAATTGAAAAGAAAGCCAAAACACCTGCTAGAAATGAATCTTTTGAAAAAGTTGGCCCTCTTGCTGGAAAATATTTAAAAGCCAGAAGTGACGAGGAGAGAAACTCCTTAAAAGACACCATTGCTGAATTGAGTAAAAACATTCCTTTTGAAGTATTATTGACTCCTATGGAAGTTGCTAAATCGAACAAAGAAATTTTAGCTTGTTTATTGACACTCACAACAGGTGTTAAAAGTCAAGAAAATAAAATCTTTGAAAAATTCGTAAAAACCACGCTAGGTTCAAACAATAGCACTCTAAAAGTAGAAATTATCAAATACCTATTGTCGGTAAAGTGGTTGAAAACCAAATTTATCGACACTTTACAAAACTTAAAAAAAGAAGATAAAAATCCGTTTGTGAGAAGTTTGTTGGAGGAAGGGCTTTTGTAAAGAAAGCTTCTTCTCGTATTGTTTTGGTTTTTCTATCGATATAGAAATTTAAAAGGGTTTACTGTGGTCACATACGCATCCCCCTTACAGCCCTATTTCATAAACTGAGCAGTTAAATAACTAAACGGCTAATGGAGTTTTTCCGAACCGCCCTCTTTCAACACGGTAATAGGTACACCAACTGTACCTGCGTACACGACGATAATTTCGGCAGGGATATTTCCTGTATTTTCTCCATAGTGGAAGGTATTTACCAATTCCACCAAACCTTCTCCTTCTTTTAAATCAACACTATTCCCCTGTTCGTCATGTACTGTCAATTCCCCTTTGAGTAACACTCCTGCATTGATTACCAAATGCTGGTGCCATTTTAATTTTGTTTTTGGAGGAATGGTGATTTTTAAAATTTTTACTTCCGGAGTTCCTTCTAAATAATTCGGAAGAGGGTCTCCATTCCAACTTTTGGAAGTCGCTGCTAAGGTCTCAACTTCTATTTTATTCGAATACTTTTTGTCACAAGAGAAAAACAAAACCACACTCAAAAGAAGCAGTAAATTTCTTGTCAAAATCGTTATTTTTAAGCTCATTATTTCTGTTTTTAAAAGTTTTTGATTTCGTTTAAAAATAATCCAACGCTTTTTCAATAGTTGTATAAATTTTTTGCAATTCGGTATTTGTAATCACAAAAGGAGGCAATATATAAATCGTATTTCCTAAAGGACGTAAATTCACTCCATTCTCCATAAAAAAAGCAAACAATCGATCTCTCAAGCTTCCATATCTATCCATTTCTATTGCCAAATCCAACGCCACAATAACACCCAGTTGACGGGTCGATTTCACCTTTGGATGTTGCTTAATTTTTGCTTCAAAAATTTGATGTTGTTTTGAAATTCTCTGAATATTTTGCTGCATTTCTTCCGAGACCAACAAATCAATTCCCGCTGAAATCGCAGTACATCCCAAAGGATTTGCCGAATATGTATGCCCGTGAAAAAAACCTTTTCCAATTTCATCGTCCAAAAAAGCATCGTATACTTTTTGAGTACAAGTAGTCAATGCCATCGGTACAACACCACCCGTTAGCGATTTTGACAAGCACATGATATCTGGAAAGTTTTGCAAATAGTCCGAAGCGAAATATTTTCCCGTTTTTCCAAAACCTGTCATTACCTCATCTGCAATTGTTAGTACCTTGTATTCTTTTGCAATAGCGATCAATTCATCCAATAAATTTGCACTGTACATTTTCATAGCTGCTGCTCCTTGCACCAAGGGTTCAAAAATAAAAGCTGCCACTTCTCCAGGAGACAACAAGGAAATAAATTTTGTTTTGACAGTTTCAAAATTTTCTTCATTTGGTACATCAATTCGGTCTATGGTCAATAAAAAATCTTCAAAAGGCCCATTATATACAGACAAACCCGATACAGACATAGCTCCAAAAGTATCCCCATGAAAAGCAGCTTCCAAAGCAATTATTTTTGCTCTCTTTTCTCCTCGATTGAAATGGTACTGCAGCGCCATTTTAACAGCAACGTCTACTGAAGTAGAACCATTGTCTGAAAAAAATATTTTTTGTTGGTTGACAGGCAAAATTTCCATCAATTTTTCCGACATTTTTACAGCAGGCTCATGCGTAAATCCACTAAACACCACCTGATCCAATTTCGATAATTGTTCGGTTATTTTTTCTATAATATAAGAATTGCAATGCCCGTACATACAGGTGTACCAAGAAGCAATTCCATCTATATACGAGTTACCGTCTTCATCATACAACGACACTCCCTTGGCAGATGAGATTGCCAAATGGTTGGGATGCAATTTATGTTGTGTCAAGGGATGCCACAAATGTTTTTTATCTCTTTCGTTTAGTTTCATTTTTTCAATATCTTAAATAAATAATTCAAATGTACGGTACAAATACATATTACAACAACCAAATAGACAAGAAATAGTTGCATGGTGATTGTCAGTGGAATCAGGTTTGTAAAAACAGCGGGGAATAGCAATAATATTTCTGTTAAAATCACAGAAACCCCATAAAAAAACCAAAGTTCTTTTTTTATTTGCATGGGCAATTGCATCCAAATAAAAGGTAGATACACTCCTAAAAATAAGGCGTGCAACCATGCAATAAGCACAAATCTATTTGCAACTACCAAATCGACAACAAAAGGAAAACTTCCAAAACAATTCATCAACAAAATCAACAACAGCAAACAATAGTATTTTTTATACGCAGGAGACAGTTCCTGTACCTTTCCTCTAAAATTAAACAAAATAGAAAACAACCATAAAGAACCTATCGCTCCAAAAACAGTGATGTACCAAGTGTCAAAACTGTAATCCAATGAATGAGCAAACATAAAAACGATGGCAATTACTATCTTTTGAATTTGCCCACGGGAAAGTGAAATTTTCGTTTGCTGAAACATCACCGCCAATAACCATAGAAAAAAAGAACCAAAATATTGAAAATGCAAATAAAAAAAGATGGCTTGTTGGTACCATGAAGAATTTTGCATTTCAAAAACTTTTAATGGAGCCAAAGCATAAGGTACAATAGAAGCAATAAAATGAAAAACAATGCCCGTTTTGACAAGAATTACTATTTCTCTTTCTCCTTGCAATCGATTCCATAATCGAATTAAAAAAAAATAACTCAGCCACAAATGCAACGTTGAAAAAACAATTGTAAACAATGCATACCCTTGAACAATAAATCCTACCAAGAGTATTGCGACAGAGCCCTGAAGAGCGAAATACAAGTTTTTAGATTTTTTATCAAGTCCCTTTGTAAAATATATCCACAACAATACCACCAATGCATTGAAGACAAGTCCTAATAACATTACATGAGAGTGCGAATGCAAAACATTTTTAAAGGGAAACGCTCCTAAACACCCAGTAAAAGCCAACCGTAGAAGCAAGCCTAATAAGCCCCCTAGCACACCAAATAACATTGGAAAAAACCAAAGTCTTTTTTTGTCTTTAAAAGGAAACACCTCCATAGAACTCCCTTGTTTTAAAATGCTAAAAGTTTGTCCCGAAACAAATTTGCATAGTTTTTTATCACTTTCTTATCAATATGATTTTCTTCATCTACTCTTCCAATAACGGAAACACCTGTCATTTTTTGAACAATCGATTCCGTAGTAGGGTGTTCGTCTCCACTAAAAATAATCGCAACTTCAAACCCTTTTTCTTGCAATAATTTTACAGTCATTAAGGTGTGATTGATGCTTCCCAAATAATGTCTTGAAACAACAATTACTTTGTAATCCTCTTCAATAATATCCAAAATTGTTTCTGTATCATTCAAAGGCACCAGCAAACCTCCAGCTCCTTCTATCACAAGATGATTGTTTGTATTTGGCAATTTAATTTTTTTCGTCTCTATTAAGATTCCATCTATTTCAGCGGCAGCATGTGGACTCATAGGAGTTTGCAAAGCATAGGAGTTGGGATAAAATTTTGATTTCTTATTAGAAACCATCGCCTTCACTTTAGCTGTATCTGAAGAATCCAGTTCTCCTGCCTGCACAGGTTTCCAATAATCTGCTTCTAAAGCTTCGGTCACAATTGCCGAAACCAAAGTTTTCCCTACTTCGGTAGAAATACCTGTAACAAAAATTTTCATGTGTTTCTTTTATTTTTTTAGGAGAAATTTGTTGTCTCAAACAAAAGTAGCCAATAGACTTAAAACTTCTGCTATTTCTTCCTTTGTATTATAGCTATGCAAACAAATTCTCAACCGTTCTTTGCCTTTGGAAACAGTTGGAGACAAAATAGGTTTGATTTCTATTTCTTTTCCCATAAAAGAAGCCGCTATCTTTTTTACATTTTCATTTCCTGAAATCAAACAGCATTGAATAGCACTATCACTCTTTACAAAAAATCGCGCAAGTTTGAGTTTTGAAATTTCTTTCTTAAAAAATTGAATATTCTTCTTTAATTTTGAAATCTCTTCTGTACGCTCCAATTCAGAATATGCTGCGGAAACAACTGCTACCGAATGCAAAGATGCCGCCGTGGTATAAATAAAAGACCGCGAAAAATTCACTAAATAAGCTCTCAATTCAGGCGAACCCAACACAACTGCTCCATGGCATCCCAAGGCCTTCCCAAAAGTATGTACTCTGGCGAACACCTTATTTTCTAATTTCAACTCCTGCAACAAGCCGCTCCCTCTTTCTCCAAAAACTCCATTGGAATGTGCTTCATCTACAATCAAAAAACAATTGTTGTCAATTGAAAAATCTACCAATTCCTTCAAAGGCGCCTCGTCGCCATCCATCGAATAAATGGATTCAACTGCTATGTAGACTGTTCCTGCTGTTTTTTGAAATTTCTTTTGCAAATCTTCAAGCGAATTGTGCTTGAATTTTAATGCTTTTGCATTTGACAAACGAATGCCATCTCGAATAGAAGCATGTATCAACTCATCGTATAAAACAGTATCTCCTTTTTGAAGTATTGCTGAAAACAGACCGATATTGGCATCGTAACCAGAATTAAACAAAAGTGCTGCCGCTGCATTGTGATAGTTTGCCAATTGAGTTTCAACAAGTTTATGCAGCGCATGATTTCCAGAAAGCAAACGAGAGCCCGTACTTCCATTTTTAAACTCTGTCTGGCGCAGCAATTCGTTCGCTTTTATTCGAATAGATTCTTTCTTAGAAAAACCCAAATAATCGTTTGAAACAAAATCCATTCTCGAAGATTGTTCCGTCAAGCTTCGAAAAGAATTTTCTTCTTTCCGCCTGTTTATTTTCCGTCTTAGTTCTTCTGGGAATACATTCATATAGAGATCCATCACCTTTATTCTTACGCAAATGTAATAGGTTTTATCGAATAACAAAGAAACTTTAGACAAACTAAGGTTTGTATCATGAAACCTATTTACCCTACCAAATAACCAATAGCCCCCTTCAATAAAAATAATAAATCCTTAATTTTAAACCTTTTAGATGATTTTCAATCAAAACAACTGACAATCATAGTTTCAACCAAACGCTAAATTCTTATTTAGAACTTTAAACAAACCAAATCATGGCCTCATTATCACCCTTTACTGGCGTATTAGGTAAAAGACTTGCAAAACACCTTTTGCGTAGAGCAAGCTTTCATATTTCCAAAAATCGTATTGAAGAATTCAGCAATTATACTGTTGACCAAGCCATGATAGCATTGGGAACTATTCCTCAGAAAAATCTGGAACAACCCATTCATTATATAAAAGGTGATTTAACGGCACCGAGTCCTTGGATAAATGATGACGCAGTTTATGGCTCGGTAAACTTAAACAACGGAAGTAACAACAATTTACTTCGATATTTTGTTGTTGGCTGGTGGCTCGATGAGGCAAAAAGAGACACTTCTTACCGTTCCAAAATGAGTTATTTTTTGCACACCAATTTCACGGCCTCTAGCGACACAACTAAGGGTGTTTGGGGAAGTTTTTACGACTATCTAAAATTGTTGGAGTTCTTTTCATTGGGAGACTGGAAGGAATTCATTTTTCAAATGACCCGGAACAATACGATGCTTTATTATCTCAACAACAATCAAAACACTGTTGCCAACCCAAATGAAAATTATGCTCGGGAAGTCTTGGAACTATTTACCATCGGTAAAGGAGCTCAGGCCTCTCCTGGAGACTATACAAACTATACTGAAAAGGATGTAGAAGAAGCGGCAAAGGTTCTAACCGGCTGGAAAATGACATGGAAAAATAGAGCCTCCTACACTACAGGTGAAGAATTTGACAATATTCCTTGTGGCTATCCTTCTCCTGATGACCATGATTTTGGCTCAAAAGAATTCAGTCACCGTTTTGGCAATTATACCATTCCGGCCTGGAATACTGCAGGAAAATCAACCGAACAAAAAAAGGCACGGATTGAAGCTGAATTAAAAGAATTTATAACCTTGATTTTAAATCAGGAGGAAACCGCTAAATTTATTTGCCGAAAACTCTATCGTTATTTTGTTTCTAGAAATATTTCATCAGAAATAGAAAATGATATCATTGTTCCATTGGCAACCACCTTTAGAAGCAATTACAACTTAGAAGAAACTTTATTGCAATTATTAAAGAGCAAACATTTTTACGACGCTGATGACTCTGACAATACCGATGAAATAATTGGAGGCATCATTAAATCACCACTAGATTTGACTTTGCAAACACTGAATTACACTAATTATCCTGTTCCAGATCCTATTGAAAGTGGAGAATTCCATTATAAAAATTTCTATTACTGGCAAATTGTACTCGCCATTTTAGACCCTTCCAGTCAAAATCCATTTATCCCTCCATCGGTGGCAAGTTTCCCTCCACATTATGAATCTCCTGATTTTGATAAATTTTGGTTCAACTCTTCCACCATAATACCGAGGTACAATATGGCGGATATTTTATTAAATTCTAGCAAAACCAAAGCTACTTTTTACGCTACTGATTTTGTTGAAGCAAATGTAAGTGACCCTAGAAATCCAACAACGATTGTTTTTGAATTGATAGAACTGTTGTTTCCTGAGGCCGTAACTGCTTCTAGATTGAATTACTTTGTCAACGATATCTTATTGGATAACGGTGAAACAACTCCACAAATGTGGTCTGATGAATGGCAAATATATGCCAACTCAGGAAACAATGCTGGAATAGAAAGTGCACTCAAACCTTTATTTAGAGCCCTGTTGTGGTCTCAAGAATTCCAAAACAACTAAATCAAAGAACATCATGAAAAGAAGAAAATTTTTACAACTCTCTGCCTTGAGTTCTGCAAGTACCTTATTCTTAAATGGACATCAAATCAGTGCTTTTTCTAAAACAAATTTACTCAATGAAATTTCTCCTGATATTATTGAAGGTAGGTCATTGGTAATGATACAACTGACAGGTGGAAACGATGGATTGAACACCCTAATCCCAATCAATCAATACGACACCTACGCCAACCTCAGACCCACTGTAAAAATCAAAAACTCTGGAAGCAATGCAGGAATTCCTTTGGATACAACCTTGCCTTTGGAAGACCAACTATTACTACATCCCTCTCTTAACAGTTTTAAATCTCTTTATGACGCAGGCAAATTAAAAATCATTCACAATGTCGGCTACCCAATTGTTAATAAATCTCATTTTGCAGGTAGAGCTTTGATGTTTAAAGGAGGAGATGGTACGTCTGAAAATGCCAACAAAACTTCCGGTTGGATGGCTCGCTTTCTAAATTCAAAATACGATTACTCAGAATACCAAGATCCGTTGGGAATACAATTGGGAAGCAAAAAACCCTCTTTGGGCTTTCATTCAGAGCACGAGCACAAAGTAGATGTAAACTTAACAGGACAAGATGTTTCTGGTTATTACAGTATCATTTCTAATCTTGGGAACCCAGTGCCTGAATCGATTCCTGATTCAGAATTTGGAGACAACATACAACATATTGGAAATACAGAACAAGCTACAAATGCCTATTCCGAAAGAATCAGTGAAGTTTTCAATGCCGGTTCTAACAGCACTAGTTATCCTAACTTAAATTTAGCGAACCAACTAAAAACGGTTGCTCGTATGATCAAAGGAGGATCAAAAACAAAAATATTTTTGGTAAATATTGGCGGATTTGACACCCATGCCGACCAAGTTTTAAGTGCTAGTGAAAGTCACAAAGGTAAGCACGCTGAATTGCTTACGGAATTGGGTGAATCCGTAAAAGCATTCCAAGATGATATTACAGCACTTGGAATAGATGAAAAAAATAGTGACGGCTACTTTTACAGAGTTTGGAAGAAAACCGCTTGAAAACGGTAATTTAGGTACCGATCACGGAAACCTAGGTCCCATGTTTGTGATTGGAACACATGTGAAAGGAGGCATAGCAGGTTCTAGTTTGGATCTTTCAGAAGTTACCAAACATTATGATGAAACAAAAATGCAATTCGATTACCGACAAGTATTCACTACCGTTATCAGTGATTTCTTAGGAGCCAACTCAAGTGTTTTAGCGGGAACTGAATTTGACGCCTTTGATGGAGAAAAAAAAATGGATTTGATTGCAGAAAGTCAAATTGCCAATGTAAATCATCCTGATGCATTTAGCGACCCTATCAATAGCCTACAGGTATTTCCTAATTATATTGAAGAAACCTGTTCTCTTAAATTTAGTTCGGAATACTTTCAAAGAATTCATATCGTACTTTACAATCTAGATGGTGGTATTGTCCTAAAATCTCCTCAAGACCTCGAAAATGGCATTAACATTTTACCTTTAAACCTAGGACACTTGCAAGCTGGATTGTATATCTTGGCAATTAAGGATAGTTTCAACAGCACCCTCAATAAAACCAAAATCATCAAGCTTTAAAACAAAAAAGCTCCAAGTAAAACACTTGGAGCTTTTTTACTATTTTGAAATAAAATAATTAGTCTACTAAAATAATTACTTTATTGTCTTTCATTTCAATCGTACCACTTGAAATTGTCAAAACATACTTGTCGTTTTCTTTCAAAAATTTAGACTGAAATGCTTCTTCAATTTCAATCGTTTCACCTTGAATACTTACATTTCCTTGTCCTAAAACAGAAACAATCGCCGCGTGATTATTCAACATTTGAAATTCACCGTTGATTCCTGGTACTGATACAGAGGCAACTTCCTGACTAAATAATGTTGCTTCTGGTGATACAATTTCTAAAAACATATCTTTTATAGTTTTTAGTTTTTAGTTTTTAATCCTTAGTTTTCGTTGTCTCCAACTCAAAACTCAAAATACGCTTGTTGCTGAAGCTTTAGCGTAAACGACTCAAAACTCAAAACTTAGTTTACGCTTCTGCTAACATTTTCTCTCCAGCATCAATTGCTTCTTGGATAGAACCTCTTAAGTTAAATGCTGCTTCAGGATATTGATCCAATTCACCATTCATAATCATGTTGAATCCTTTGATTGTATCTTTGATATCTACCAATACACCTGGAATTCCCGTAAATTGTTCGGCTACGTGGAAAGGTTGTGATAAGAAACGTTGTGCTCTACGAGCTCTGTGTACAACTAATTTATCCTCTTCACTTAATTCTTCCATACCCAAAATGGCAATAATATCTTGCAATTCTTTGTAACGTTGCAACAATTCTTTTACGTTTTGTGCACATTCGTAGTGTTCTTTTCCTAAAATTTCTTCAGTCAAGATACGAGATGTTGAATCCAAAGGATCCACCGCTGGGTAAATACCAAGCTCTGCGATTTTACGAGAAAGTACTGTCGTTGCATCCAAGTGGGCAAACGTAGTTGCTGGTGCTGGATCCGTTAAATCATCCGCAGGTACATATACCGCTTGTACAGAAGTAATAGAACCTGTTTTTGTAGATGTAATACGTTCTTGCATTGCTCCCATTTCAGTTGCCAATGTTGGTTGGTAACCTACGGCTGAAGGCATACGTCCTAATAGGGCAGACACCTCAGAACCTGCTTGTGTAAAACGGAAGATATTGTCAACAAAGAACAATACGTCCTTACCTTGAGAATCTCCAGCTCCATCACGGAAATATTCAGCAATCGTCAAACCAGACAAGGCAACACGTGCACGTGCTCCAGGAGGTTCGTTCATTTGTCCAAATACGAAAGTTACTTTGGAATCTTTCATTTTTTCATGATCGATTTTTTCCAAGTCCCATCCACCTGCTTCCATTGAATGCTCAAATTCTTCTCCATATTGGATAATTCCAGCTTCAATCATTTCGCGCATCAAGTCATTTCCTTCACGAGTTCTTTCACCTACTCCTGCGAATACTGAAAGTCCACCATGTCCTTTTGCTATATTGTTTATCAACTCTTGAATCAATACAGTTTTACCAACTCCGGCTCCACCAAACAATCCAATTTTACCTCCTTTTGAGTAAGGCTCAATCAAGTCAATTACTTTAATTCCTGTAAATAAAACTTCTGTAGATACAGACAAGTCTTCAAATTTCGGTGCTTCACGGTGAATTGACATTCCATTATCACCATCCTTAGGCAACGATTTCAATCCATCAATAGGATCTCCATTCACGTTAAACAAACGCCCATAAATGTTATCACCTACTGGCACTTTGATTGGGTTTCCTGTAGCAATTGCTGCTGCACCTCTACTCAAACCATCTGTTGAATCCATCGCGATACATCTTACTGTATCTTCACCGATGTGTTGTTCAACTTCTAGTACCAAAGTAGTTCCATTTTCTCTTGTAATTTCCAACGAATCGAAAATTTGTGGAAGACCTTCTCCTGTTGTAAATGCGACGTCAATTACTGGTCCAATAATTTGAGCAACTTTACCTGTTAATTTAGACATTGTTGTAACTATTAATTGTTAGTTCTATTAATATGTGAGTTTTACCTCCTTTTTTCAAGGTGCAAAGATAGCAGTTTTAATTTAATAAAAAAGTTGTTTTTAGGCTTTTTTATATATAAAAAAGAGACTGTCTAAAAAGTACTAAAACTGTCATTCTGAATTCCTACCTGCTGGTAGGCACGGTATTTCAGAATGACAGTTTTAGTACTTTTTAGACAGCCTCTTTTTTTGTTTTTATTTGTTAAGGAAGTCGAGGAGAATAGTTCGTTGGATAATCATTTGCTCTTGCAAGCGTATTCGATTCTACAAAATTCGTTCCGTAAGTATCATCAATTGCTTCTAGAAATTTGTTTGCCATCAAAGCATAACCCTTTGCTGTCAAATGAATACCGTCCAAACTCACCAAACCACCTGTAACCAAATCAGTTGTCAAAGTAAATTCATCAAAAGTAATCCCAGTTGTAGAAGCTTCTTGCAATATTCCGTTCAAATCAACCAAAGCCAATCCTTTTGCAGTTGCTACACTTTCTATCGTTTGATTATATGCATCCGTAGCATTTTTCAAAGCTGTTTGCTCCCCAGGAATCAACACCCATTTGTCTCCTAATGGCAATG
>JAMKCH010086390.1:428-21749 GCA_023653785.1 Ophioderma brevispina | reverse complement strand
TGGGATTTCCCAACGGTAATTTAGGGAATTCTTATGTGTATTTTCTACGGCAGCCTCGGTCCCAGTGACTTGCAAAATCACCTTTTAAACCTTCGTTCAAAAGACCTTAGTAATATCATGATAATTTAGGAAAAATAATTGACATCGAAATCCGTCGAGGTTAGTGGATAACCTCGCTGCAAAACAGTGTAATTTCCAGTAACGGTCATTTACGATTTAGATATTCTTGACCAGCTATAGCTTTAGTCAAGTCTTTGTCCGATGTGATAAAGACCAGCGGTCAGGTTACGCCGGATGTTGATACCTATTTGAATTCACCGTTGCTGTTAAGTTGGCATGTCCTACCACCCTGTGTTATTGCTATGGGGTGGCACGGAAAAACGAAAGGTACTTGGGAAGGTCTTCTGAGCCGCTGTATGTAGTAACTAATCATTTTTGCATATAAAGTGACTTTTACACAGATACATACATACCTAGATACATAGATACACAGACACATACATACATACACATACATACACACACATACACACATACTACATACACACATACAAACACACACATACATACTCATACACACATACTCATACATACATACTCATACATACATATTCATACATACATGCATTGATATCATAGACATTCATGCATTCACGATACAGTCTCCATTTTGCAACTAAAAATACAACATACCAGCTGAATGTGTAAATTACCCATTTGTTTTTGTGTCATTAGACTTGGTTACAGAATTAAGTTCATGTAAATGTTGAATGTGTTGACTCTTTGCATCGGTCGGATGACAATAAGCTCTTGAGGCTCATACCTTTGGCGTTAATTAAGGCGATCGTGATTGTCCAATTCAACCTTTGATTAGGCAAAAGTTAGCTTCCTTTGTTTTGTTAGTATTTTATTAGTATAATCAGTTTCAAAAAAAAAAAACCTTAGATCGCTTTTCCTAGTAAAAAAATACCAACTTTTCTCACAATGACATCGGAAAACGAAACTATTAAAAAGCGACAAACGGATTTAGAAATCCCCGACCTTGTCCGTAAATTCTCATTGTTATGCAAAGCCTGTACTTCTTAGAATACATTGGGTTCGGTTCGCACGATTGGGCTAGTAAGACAGTCAATAAGCACTAGTTATTTTGCTTTTTCAAAATCTGAGACGACACGAGACAAATAAGAAAAGAAAATGCTCTTGACGCAGCTGCCATGCCTGTGTCGGACAATAACATTGGCAATAGAAGCTTCGACGAAGAGCAATCGACAGAAATGGGCAATTTTAGGCCAGACAACGTTAACGAAGACTACGAGAAAGTACGCGTGGTCAAACCGGTCGGATTCTTTCAACTTTTCCGTTTCTCCTCTGGGATGGATAAACTTCCAATTTGTATGGGTTCATTGGCAGCCATAGCTTACGGTACAGCTTTCCCACTGGTAATTTTATTCATGGGAGAGCTGACAACTTCTTTCATTGAACTGGGATCGAACAAAACGATCAGTAGTGAAGGCACACCACCAGATCAAAACATCATCAGCTTCTCCTATTACTTTGTTATACTTGGGGTCTGTACCGTTGTTATTGGGTTTATACAAGTTGGGTTTTGGAGCCTGAGTGCTGAGCGACAGATGCATACAATTCGCCTTCGCTTCTTTCATTCCGTACTCCACCAAGAAATCGCATGGTTTGACACTCATAAAACAGGAGAACTTGCTAATCGATTTTCAGACGACATTAATCAGATTCAGGCCGGTATTGGAGAAAAGCTAGGCGCTGTTCTTCAGTCGTTAACAACATGTGTCGGTGGGATAATTTTGGGATTCGTCAAGAGTTGGGAACTCACTCTAGTGATCTTGACTTTTGTGGCATTCGTTGTCTTTCCCAGTGCAATGATTTCTGGTAAACTGATTCGCAAGCTTACGCAACGAGCGCAAGATGACTACAGTCGAGCCGGGGCCATTGCTGAGGAAGTCCTTTCTTCAATCCGCACAGTAGTTGCATTTGGCGGAGAAGAAAAGGAAGCAAAAAGGTAAGAGAGAAAATGAACTCGACATGATCTGTGTTCACTTTGAAACAAACCCCCATTATACATGTTGATTATCAATCACTGATCAATGCGATTCAACTGGCAACAGAACAATTTAGAACAGACTGTTCTAAATGAACAGTGTCAAGAAAATATGGTTTCTGATTCGTTAAGTTGAATTAAGTGTATAAATGTATACAATATTGGTTAAAATGTAAGAGTCAAATCATATCCTATATGCATCTTGTGATGTACATACATCGGAAACAATGCTGTCCATTACTCTTTGCGTTTTTTTACAGCAAAAACACCAATATTCCAAGTTGCACATACTACCATAGCAACGCCAGGCTTAAAGGGGCATTTCGTGATCCACAGCCTCGTCCCCCAGAATTACCTAAAAAATGTTGAGATTTTTATATCATCTGAACCGTTAGCCTTAGTAATCCACGTGTGCCAAATCTTACGTGCAAATTCGGTCGCATCTGTAAGAAATTCGCAATTGTGTATTTTCTGTCCGTAAACGGACAGAAATTACAGCACAGTAGCCTATGGGACCGTGGGAAACGAGCAATTGCTCATAGCACAAAACCGCAAGATCGGGACGAGCTCAAATTTTGAGAATAAGATTTTCTCAAAGATATCTAGTGATAAATGAATAAAACAGAAGGTGCTGAAATCACGAAATGCACCTTTAACCACTAATGATCGTTCAACTCGTGCATTCTCCACCATTTTTCGGCCACACCGAAAGCACCCTTTAATATTACATTTCGCTTAGTAAAAATCTAAATATCTGACCCTTATCTGGCGCTGACCACCTACTTTCAAGTAGTTTTAACATTCTTTCTAGTACTTATACCAGGATTTCTCATTTTATAGTTACTCCTATCATGTTGTAGTATACTCACCCATAGAATGGGATACACTTACTATTTAAAGTCACTGCAAATTTTCTTGTCAAGACAGCCATCAAACTAGTCATATTATTTTGAGAGAATAAAAGATAGGATTTGTTGTTTTGCCTATCTAATACTTATAAATATTGAATGGCTTTGAGTATGATACAAGAATATATTGCACGAGCTAGAAAAATATTGTACGAGTCGAAGACGATTTTTTTTCTAGCGAGTGCAATATATTCTTCTATCATATGAGAATATATTGCACGAGCTAGAAACATATTGTACGAGTCGAAGACGAGTACAATATTTTTTTTCTAGCGAGAAAAGCCATTCAATATTATTATTATTTAAATATCAGGCTGTCTCAAACCAAACATTGCGTTCACAGTGTTGTAGTTCAAAAGTCTACCAGTCAGTAAAAATGCCCGGATGCGATACAATATTAAAAATAATATTGTATTACATCCGGGGAATTTTACCGAAATTGTACAATTCAAAGATTATTTTGCACCATTCGGAAGCCTGATATAAATAATAATGTGCCATATTGGATGGACAGTCCAATATTTTGGAGTGGTGTCGTTTTGCCTACCGGGTATGTTTTCGAGTTGAAACCCTTTGTTAAAAAGTTATTTCTTAACCCAAGTTGGTAAAAGAAAATCATTGCTATTCTTGTCAAGCCAGTGTATTCAAACTGCTCATTTTTTCACAATATTCTGTAGTAGTTTATTCTGTGTCAACTATGGGTAGTCATTTTGCTTATGTTATCATGTTATGAACTTGAAATCATTGGTGAAAGTTATTTGTCAATCCAAGATGATAACACATTGTTTGTCTCATATCTTGTACTTACTCAATGATTACCAAGCGCCTTCTACATGTACACTGCATAAAGCAAACACAATTTTATTTTCTTTTGCAGGTACTACGACAACCTTCATGATGCCAAAATTCAAGGAATTAAAAAAGACACAGTGAAGGGCCTGTTCTTTGGAATCTTCTACTTTTCAATTTACAGCAGTTACTCCTTTGCTTTCTGGTATGGAACAACGTTGTATCTAGATCAACAAATTTCACCGGGAGACATACTTGTGACATTTCTTGCCGTACTATTTGGGTTCTTCTCGCTGGGTAATGCTGCGCAAAATTTTGCAGACGTTGCTACTGCTAAAGGGGCCGCAGCGACGATATGGAAAATTATCGACCGGAGTTCTGAAATCGATAGCAATTCTAAAAAAGGAAGAAAACCTGAAGCAATGACCGGGCATATTTCTTTTGAGAATGTTCGCTTTTCTTATCCGACTAGAAAGGATATCAAAGTATTGAACAATGTTAATCTGGAGGTCAACGTGGGCGAAACAGTGGCATTGGTAGGGATTAGTGGTTGCGGCAAGAGCACGATTGTGCGGCTCACTCAAAGATTTTACGATATTGATGGTGGTACAATTACAATAGATGACAACGAAGTCCGTGATTTAAATATCAATTGGCTACGAGAAAATATCGCTGTCGTGAGCCAGGAGCCAGTGTTGTTTGCCACTTCAATCCGGGAAAACATCGGCTACGGAAAAGAAGATGCTTCCATGGACGACATCGTACAAGCAGCAAAGGAAGCCAATGCTCATGACTTTATCAGTGCTTTACCAGAAGGTTATGACACACTGGTTGGTAATCGCGGGATAAAGTTATCAGGAGGTCAGAAGCAAAGGATCGCAATTGCAAGAGCACTTGTTCGAGAACCCAAAATTCTCCTTTTGGATGAAGCAACATCAGCCTTAGACACTGAGAGTGAGAGCTTAGTACAAGATGCCCTCGATAAAGCTAAAACTGGGCGCACTACCATAGTTATTGCACACCGCCTTTCAACTGTCAAGAACGCTGACATGATCTATGTTCTTCAAAAGGGCGCAGTCGTGGAGAAGGGTAAACACGAGGAACTAATGGAAATTTCCGAGGGGATATATAAACAATTAGCAACGGTGAATATGAAAGAGACTAAAGGTATCTATCAGACCACTAGACCAAGTGATACACAATATAGTGAAGATAAAAGCAAAAGCTCTTCATATTTGAAGCCTGAATCGTGCAGTGAGGCCTCTGATAAGCTAAGTAAACCAAGGGATGGCGAAGAAATTGATGCTGATAAGTATTTCAGTATAAGTAGAGTCATGAAGATGAACACACCCGAAGCTTTCTACATCATCGTTGGCACTATCGCGGCAGCCATTGCAGGAGGAATTACACCTACCTACGCCTACATGTTCAGCTTGATCATGCAAACATTTTCTCTTTCAAATGAGGAAGAAATTAGCAAAAGAATAACTCTTCTATGTGGCCTCTTTCTTGCTCTAGCGATTACAGCACTTGTAACAAACGTTACACAAAATGCTGCCTTTGGTAAGTCTGGTGAAGAGTTGACCCTTCGACTTAGGCATATGACCTTTAAGGCCATACTTCGGCAAGATATTGCCTGGTTTGATGATGATCTGAATAGCACAGGGGTTCTAACAACAAGATTAGCCACGGAAACTTCGCAGATGAGGGATATTACTGGAGCTCGAATTGGCTTTGTCATTCAAGTCACTTTTAGCATGGGAATAGCAGTGATCATATCATTCTATTTTGGCTGGCAGTTGACTCTTCTGTTGTTGGGGTTTCTGCCTCTAATAGCTTTAGGAGGTGGGATAAAGTTGAAACTAGCGGCAGGACACAGCATAGCCAAAAAACAGAGCCAGGAAAAAGTTGGCCAACTGTTTCTGGAAACCGTAGAAAACATTCGTACTGTGGTATCCTTGACACGCGAAAAGACGATATACACTAAATTCAAGACTGTACTCCAAGAACCATACCTGAAAAGTCAGCGGAATGCTTTTATTGATGCCATTGCATTCGGTGCATCTCAAGCTATGCTATCATTAGCTTATGCTGCGGTATTTCGTCTGGGAGGACATTTGGTTAGTGAAGGTCTCATGGAATTTCAAAATATATTTTTGGTTTTTGGAGCTCTAGTCTTCGGCGGACTTGGACTCGGACGAATTATTGCGACTGTTCCTGATTACGGGGAAGCCAAAATTGCCTCTTGCAATATATTCAAACTTTTAGACAGAGTTCCCCCTATTGACACCTATAGTAAGGGCGGTTTAAAACCAGAAAAGTTCACCCCCGTACTTCATTTTAAAGATGTACATTTCAAATACCCAACTCGTCCCAAAGTTCAGGTTTTACAGAGCCTAACAATCTCAGTGAATCCTGGTGAAACTTTAGGCCTTGTTGGTAGCAGCGGCTGTGGCAAAAGTACTACGATAAATCTGACCAAGAGATTCTATGATCCTTTCCAAGGAAAAGTTTGTCTGGATAATTTTGATGTAAAAGATCTTGATATTGGGTGGCTTAGATCGCAGATCGGACTAGTGTCGCAAGAGCCGGTTCTTTTTGACGGAACTATTGCGGAAAACATCGCATATGGAGACAATTCACGGGATGTTTTGTTACATGAAATCATTGAAAGTGCCAAGGTGGCAAATATACATAGTTTTATAAAGGAGCTGCCCCTCGGCTACGACACAAATGTGGGTGAAAGAGGTATTCAACTTTCAGGAGGCCAGAAGCAAAGGATTGCCATCGCCAGGGCACTTATCAGGAATCCAAAGATACTTCTGCTAGATGAAGCCACGTCAGCTCTAGACACAGAAAGTGAGAAACTTGTACAGGATGCGCTTGATAAAGCTAAAAAGGGTCGCACGTGCATTACTATTGCGCACCGTATGTCTACAATTCATGATGCCGAGATCATTGCCGTCTTACAACATGGCGAAGTAAAAGAATGTGGCACCCATGATGAACTCGTGCAACTTGATGGACACTACTGCAATTTATATGCAGCACAAGAGCTTACGACATGATTAATATCTGAAATTGCCTTCATGGCCTCTTCATTGTAATTTTACACTGCACTTTACCATCTAACATATTAACCTAATTATTTGGGTATGAACCCTCTGTGCTAATGTGCGAATATGTAAAATATATTACGTAACCTAAGTCTCCAAATTTCGCACAGGCTTGTAGGCCTACTCTAAATATTTCAAGGTATATATGTTAATGTTGAAATTCTGTGTTATTTCAGCGTAGCACAGGTGGTGAGATTAAACAAAATGACAAGTACTTTCACATTTAGTGCAAATCATAACTTTTTTAGTTTTGAATCAACATTGACATATGACATGATTTCAAAGATTGATATCGCTTTTAGAAAATCGAGTTAGCCCTTGTCTACCCGAGCCATTTTTTGCAAATGCACCCGGAGGGGTGGTTGCCACCCCTTGAATTTTCTTTCTTAAACATTTAAGACTTATAAATGTGGTACCACAGCAAAGCTTAGAGTGTCTTCTTTCTAATGGAATCAAGTACAAACGTTCCCAATATGGTGTTACTATGACATCGTAAGTCAAGGCAAGTATGAAAATACTGCATAATGGATATTTTGTAATTTTGCTGCTCGCGAACATTATTATGGCACTAAAATGCAGTGTATTTCGAAACGACCGACTCCTGTGCGAATCCTGTTCAAGGTAACCCATTCCTTACGTGGAAGATTGCTACCAGGTGGAAGTTCTGTCATAGGTGTGAGAGTAAATTGGTCTGGTCTTGGAGTATCTTGCCAGAGAGGGTTCCATGTCTGTAAGATGTTGCAAAGGGAGATGGAGATTTTTTAGTTATTGTTTTTGAGGACCAATTATTTTCAATTTAATATCAAAATGTTTGTATTAAAATTTACCTCTATCCTTGATGGTGGTTGATCAAAATGACAGTGCAACTTTTCACCCATTATATATTTATTTGGTCCTAGTATACATTTGCATTACAATAGTGGCCCATTGGTGGGCCAATGTTGGTGTGCATCCAGACAAAGAAGGGTCATTTCATTTGGTAACTCAAGGGGGTATATCACGTTGTATCAAGTTATGAGCCAATCATAGATATTGTAAAGAAATGAGGTAGTCCAGAGAGGTTAAAATAGCCATGTTCTTGGAAAGGAATTTATCTTTCAATACATGCAGGATAACATTTTTCAAAATGTCTAGATTAATTATATTGTTTAAAAGAAAGTAATTCCTTTGTGTTTTTCTCTCTCTCTCTCGCTCTCTTTTACTTGGCCTATATTTTATAGAGCAATGAATTAAAAAAAATCACACGATATGTTGCCGCTATGTAGTACCTTAATAGCCACTAACCTATCCATTTTAATGAAATAATTACTTTTTAGCGTTATCTGAAGTTGTGGGTGAAATCGAAGATCCTGTCTTGCAAAAATTGCAAGGGTGAGTGACATAACTTCGTTAATTTTGGTCCCAATTTAAAACCTCCCACTTGAACACTTGGACTACATTTTTGGAAAAATTTGTTGGGACACTCAACACAATTTGCTACATGCTCACCCGGGCAGAGTTAAGAGCCTTGTTATCACTCAATTTAAAGCCCCAACCTTCCACTTCAACTTACCCTTCACCGACCCCACCAATCAATGTTGGGGGAATTGGCACGACTGCCAATGGCGATACCCCATTCAACATTGGTTGGGGAGACGGGGGAAATATTTTTCCGAAAATCGTTCAGTGTTCCAGTATTTATTTCCAAGATAGTAGGTGTACTACCCGGTGCTAATTATCTCGACTCTACCGCTCACTCGATCAAACCCGATAGTTGGGTATTATTGGAAAGCTTGTATTTTTTTCACTCCATCTGCAAAACATAAAAATACTTTGGCTGAACTCTTAGACATTACGATTCTAGATGCAAGCATAAACATGGCTCGCTCGTTGGGGCTACTTGGGTTGGTACATTTACTGCACCCACTTTGTCTGCTCCCAGTCGAATTCAGCAGCCTTGACGGAATAAAGTGCACGTGATACTGTACTTTATTCCGTCAAGGCTGCTGAATTCAACTGGGAGAGGACAAAGTGGGGTCACAAAATGTACCAACCCGGGCTACTTGCTGGATTTATTCAAGGTATTCAATTCTGGATTTAATTTGTATAGGTGATATTGATTAAACTCAGAATTACCACGATCCTCGTGGTTCATTTGATATGGACAAATGAACCACGAAAGCTCTCACTTGCACAATGGCGCTGATTAGGCTGCTGCCTCAAAGTTGCATTGTTTCTGTTTGATTATTTTGTTGTATGTCTCTGGCAATTTACTACGAGAATAAATAATAATGCCATTTATTATTATTATTATTTTACGAAAAATATATGTACAATATTCGATGGGCTTTTGTAATACACACAATTTCCGTTGACGTTAGAATGATGGATTCGATTTCAATTTTGAAATTAAAGAGCCATTTCGTGATCCACAGCCTCCTACCCCCGAATTAACTCTAAGAATTGATTTTGTTTTTGTTTTTCATCTCAACCGTTGCCCTATGAATATAGTATGTGTGCCTAAGTTAACTTTAATGTTTGATTCACTCTAAAAGAAATTCGCAATTTTGTATTTTCTGTCCATAAACGGACAACATAGTAAGCAGCCTATGGGGCAGCGTGATACAAAAATATGCGCATAACATCAAAACGGACGGTCGGAATCAACTGAAAATTTGGGAATAACATTGGACGAAGTTGCCAATGACGTTGGTCTGAGTTGCATATTTTGTTTTATTACTCGAGTACAAAAAAAAAACAAAAAAAAAACACGCAATATAGGCAAATAAGTGAATTACTTGAATATTAAACAAATTAATATTAATTAGTTAATTAATTTGCTAATTAGTTTGTAACTAAGATATTTTTGTTCCAACTACAAGAATAATATTTTAGGACTTTGTAAGGGTCATTGCATGAGATGTTATTTTGTATTAGTACTTTTAAAATTTAGCTCATCAAGGCATTTCGTGATCCATAGTCTCAAAAAGTCTTTCCTTCTTTCTTCCGTTCTTTCCTTCTTTCTTTCTTTCCTTCTTTCTTCCGTTCTTTCTTTCTTTTCTCCGTTCTTTCTTTCCTTCTTTTTTTCCTTCTTTATTCCGTTCTTTCTTCCGTCTTTCTTTCGTTCTTTTCTTTCCTTCTTTGTTTCGTTCTTTTCGTTATTTCTCTCGTTTTTCGTTCTTTCTTTTTTAATATCATCCGGCACATTGGCCTGAATATTGTAAGTGCTTGATATATGCGCCTAATCTTACGTGCATATTTGATCTATTCTAGAAGAAAATTCCAAATCTTATATTTCTAATCTCTTATGGACAGAAATACAGTGCCCGTAAACAACGGAAAGCATTATATAATACTGAAAATATAAACTACACGTTAATGAAACGTGTGGTATATGTGGAGATTTGCAATATACAGGTATTTGTTCATGTAAAACACGATAATCCATCATCGAAATCTACTATTTCAATAGGCTTTTCCTATAATATTTAATGAACCTACTGAACCGTAATATAGGATAGAATCAAACGTACTTTGAACCTATTGAACTATATTATAGAATAGAACTGAATATTTTTTTTCGATGAAACCTATTGAAGCTAAGTGGCCATGAACAAAAAAGAGATCAAAATTACGAATTCTTTTTAACGCTATCAGTCTCTTTGCAAAATGCAAACAGGTGACCGTGCTGAAAATACGAATGTCGGTAGCAAAATGATTGTAATATTTGACTAAGCTCAACATTTGATGATAGTGATCAATGCCCTATTTTTCCCGTGACCATTCTTTAATGTGTGCTACACTCTAAATTACAAGAACTTAAAATAGATCAGAATTCTATAAAGTTTATTTTAAATTTAAAAATGGATTGGTGATTAAATCTCTGTATTTTAGAGTGTATACTAACCACGTTAGTGGCGTATCCGGGAAGGGGGGAAATGGGCCCGTGCCCTCCGGCAAAAAAAATCGAAAGAAAAAAAAAAGAAGAAAGAAATAGGTAGAAGAGAGAAAGAGGAAACGAAAAGTGAGGGAAACCAAGAAAAAGGTAGAAAGATTAAAATGAAAGAGAAAGAAAAACGGCAAATAAAAACAGTTTGGCGGATCCATGGGCGGGCATAAGTGGTATATGCACTGGAAATAAATGGCAAAAAAGGAAGAGTAAGAAAAAGAAAGAAAGAAAACAAAAAGAGGAATAAAAGAAACAAAAAGGAAACAGAAAATGAAAGAAAGAACAAAACAGTGATTTCATATAAAATATACAGAAAATAGTGCAGAAATGGCATTCAATTCTTCTGGAAAATAACTTCCAGCGTCATTTTCGCATTTAAAAATCTGGCAAATTCATATATAATAGCAACTTCAGTTTCTGTGAAAAAAAAACCCAAAACTTGTCAGCAGTATCTATAAAAATTTAAAAACAAAACAATTATTGTAAAATACATAATTTGGAACTCTCCTTACGTCAATTTGTTTAGGTCACTAGCAAAGTCAAGTAGCGTAAGAAGTGAAATTCCAACATGACAAAATTAGAAAGTTCCCCAAATTGCACAAAAATATGAAATGGGTCCAAGACTAAGCAAACGTGAGTGAGCCTCTCAACAATAAAAAGGGTATTATGATTTTTCAAAGCAAAAATTATCACAAGAAAGGTAATTTTGAACCAAAATAATAATTTATATTAAAAACTGGCCGGTCCCTGTCCACGTCTTATCGCTATTTTGAGAGGGAGGGGAAATCCCCCCGGTCGGTGCACCACAGTTTGACCCCCGCTACGTCCTCAAACTGAATGCGATTCATGTACCCTTATTTCTCCAAGTTTAATCTTTCAATACCAGATATTTTAATCTTACTTCATAAGCACATTAGTTATTGTTTTTTTCTTTCTATATAAAATATTTTTATATCATGCACGTTTTTAATCGCTCTCTGATATATTGGTGAATATCGTTATAGTCCCAAATATTATTTCAATATTAGTAATTCCCTATTTCCAATTCGTCCAATTATAGAATGGCATATTATAACAGGTGGCGTTTGAAATTTGAATGTAGGCCTGTATATTTTTCTCAACTGCCCACATTTCTTTAAAATGCGGCTTTATTTAAGTTTCCCTTTGTTAATATCAAAAATCACGAAATACACATCTTTCTGTTTCTTGAACAATAAGTCTATGCAAGCATTTCCCTTTTGAATGTTAGTAGCGATCATATATTAACATGACGTTTGCAATACTACCAATACTACCAAAGAATACGTCACTGGTCATGCGCGCCATTAGCTGATCAGATTCAATGGGAGGACTTAAAAATCCGTAGGCTTTATGTTGATAGTGCTGCAGCACCAACCATTTTAGGAGAGTGCTACCGGGGCCGGAATAATAACATTTGTCATCATAGCTAAAATTGACCGTAGTGATGTGGAGTTCATGAAAACAGGTGATGACAAAATTAAAAGTGGTGGCAATTTGCATACGACGCCATTTTCCAAATTGTAAGCCATCTTAAAGCCAAAAACACCTAAGAAGACAATTTTTGTGTAAAAAATGTTTTTTCTGGGTGAAGGAGTTCAATAAAACTATACCCAAAACTATAAAATGTTGCATGTGCCGATATTTTCCAAGATAGCTGACATTTTATTGGCACAAACCTTACATTTCTTATTATATAGCCTATGAAGATGATTGTGGTGTCAAATTAAAAATTTTCTGGGTCAAGGAGTTCAATGAAACTATTTAAAAACTGTCAGGTAAAAATAAAAGTAATGAAGTTTTCATACGTCACTATTTTCCCAAAATGGTCAACATAGAAAAAGGCAAAATCCTTTAAACCTCATGCTATACAGCAGCTAGGATGACGATTTTGGTGGCAAAGTGGATGTTTTATAGGTCAAGGATTTCAACAGCCATATTCTCAAAACTGTCAGATGAGTCGTGAGTCATGTTATTCATGGACTACCAATGTGACACCAAAAATGTGACACCCTGACTACTCTATATGTATTCACCCAAAACATATATCTGGAATTGCATGGGAATTTTGATATTTAAGCCTGTATTATTTTAATAGAAACCATTATTTGCTTGTTCAGATATGTCAAGAGTAAAATGGCCCCGAATTTCGAACAATTAAATGATCATGGTCACGTGCACACCTATTGGTAGTCAATGTTTTGTGGTTTTCGTTCATAGGGGGCATCTTATTTTCCCTATCATTTTTAAAAATAGTTTTAAAAACTCTTTTCCTCCTTTTTGTATCATATTTAGTTTAATTTGAAAAAAAAAGTAGTACACACACTTATATATATTTAATTTTAGCATATGCTATCAGTAAAGTCATGTAGTGTAGTGGATAAGGTTTAGGACTTGTAATCTTAAGGCCCGGGTTCGATTCTATGTACGGTACATGTGTTAAGTTTCTTCATATGATGATTAATTGGTGACAATAGAATGTGTACATTACCATATAAAACAAAGTATATAAACTGGTTTAAGTCTTTATTTCTTCACGTTTTCCCTTTGTTTATTGCCTTTTTTTCTCAAAATTGTTTGCCTGAAATATAACTTTTTTACAACTACGTGGTAACGTAAATACAACGTTTGTATGATGCCATAGCTACAATTTTAAAAATTTGGTTAGAGGATTGTAACAACGTTTTAATTCTTAATATTGTTTAAACAAGTCAAAAACCAACAAGAACGTCGAAGCTGAGATTTTACGCCGTTATTTTACGTTCCATGCAATGGTTTCGTATTTTTACGGCTCCAGTTATTTTACGTTCTGCATTTAGTGAGTCCCAGCTGCCAGTCAAATGCCTGTTTTTTTACAAGTTTATTTTTAACAGTGTAGATGGTAAAATATATTTTCCACTTTAATCCAACATTACCCAATGAGACCAAATTTATCGGGAGAAAAAAAATAATCGTTTATAGAAACAAATAAAAAAAATATAAAAAAAAATCGATTTTCAACTCCAAAATGTGAACGTGCCAGTTCCAGATATGTCAGGTCGCGAGTTACATCATTATCTGCAAGTGCATTTCTAAAGTGGTCAAGGTTGTGTATAATGTCGTGTAATGATGGTAAGTTAATTTTCGTCAGATCGATCTATATGTGCGATTTTAACGAAAATTTTTATTTTGTAGATGCCAATGAAAGGGAATAACATTTTATGTAATTTATCATTCCAGTGAAGAAATAAATTAGTTGACATTTGAGGTTGTGGTCCAAAATCTAGTAGAACTTTATTTTCTTCATATCTCCCTAATTTTATCAAATTTGTATAATATTCCTTGCGGATATTATAAATATCACGGTCAGCCTAGCTATTTGTAACTTGTATTTCGTACAAATTAATTTTGGTCTTTTCCGGGAAGAATCCTAAGCCGTAAACAATTGTCGACTTATTCTAAGTATTCTCTAGAGGATTCGATACGTTATTCGAAATAATTCCGTAAACCTGTCCAAATAACTAAATAAAGTAATAATATAAGACAAAATACCATAACAACAACGCAAACACACAGACATAGACACACATAAACACACAAAAACCATGGTAAAGCGTATTTTAGTTGTTATCGTAATGTATTCACTCATCAAAAGAAAACATAAACATTATTGCATATAGTCAAACAAAAACATGATCGTGAAAAAAATGTTAATGATAAAAGGTACATGGAAGGCAAGTACAAACAGATGAAAACTTTTGAGAATCAAATTTTAAAAATTCATTTTTAAAGTAGGCAAACAACCTTCCTTTATTTTAAAGGCTGACTCAGAGATTTGTAAACGTTTTATGTAAGGTTCCCCCATCGCGGGGGCACCTTAAGCATAATACTATATAAAGTGTTGCATACCCAATGATGAATTTTCATTACATTAATAAATCACTCCACAAAGTCCCGGAGAATTTTGAAAATTATGATCAGGATCGAAAGCACATGTTCGTAGATGTTTGGCAGATGTTTTATCGACATTTTCTTCTTTCAAGAAATATAAAAAGATCCCTATAGTACAGTCTGCAATAGTGGAAAATGGACCAATGACTGGAAAAATAGTGGTATGGTAAATTTATCGAGAAGCAATGTAAATAAACTCCACAATTATTCAGCATATGGTTGTTAAATGACTAATTCTCACGGACACTCGCTTACAATGATATTGATAAGAGTGGGTCAATAGTGCACGGTCTGTTGCATCCTTTACTACATTCACTTTACTTACTGTAACAGTGAAAAACACTGAGTAGGTAGTCGTGGCCGAGTGGTTAAGGCGACAGACTAGAAATCTGTTGGGGTCTCCCCGCGCAGGTTCGAATCCTGCCGACTACGAATTTTTTCATGTTTGTGTAAAAATTAACGTTTTCCATTGAACAATATATCACCTCAGGTTAAACATAGACCCCTCGTGCCCATTGTGGTTTTTTTTTCAATTTGCTCAGCGCAATCAACAAAAATGCAAAAGTAGATAAGTTTAATGCATATATATGTATAATGGACATCTCTAAATATTGTTTTGTTGGGGAAGTTTTCAATAAAACCTAGTTTTTACAATGTGTTGGTAGGAGCATATATTTTCTAAATAGGGTCTTTGTGGAGCATTGTAGACATATTATATAGCTAATTCTCGGAAAACATACGTAAAAATAATGTATATTCAAAAGTGTGTTTGTATTATTCATTATAAAAACTTGGAGGGCATCTTACGCGTGTAATGTACAAGTTTGAGGGCATGTTTTAGAAGCACATTTCGGGTATAGGGATTTTGTATAGTGAGTTCCTCACTTCATAATTTTGTCGTGACACTATAAATCTCACAAGAATAACCAGGTTGTGTTAAAATCTGATCCCTTAAAGGAACATAATGGCATAAAAATTGACATAATGAAAAGGACCCTTACTGAAATCACTTCCACGAGTTTGAAAACAATTTGGATGTTTACATTCTGTAAAAACAGTAAAAACAGGAAGAGTTAACATCCCTGACAGAATTTACAGTGTATCTAGCATGTTTTGCGACACAATTCAAAAACATTCAAACCGGTGCAGAAGTAATTATAGTCCGGCGTACTCATAGTCCGGGAACAATGGTGAACAATAGGGCAATCGATTCAGTTGACTCTTCAGGCAACATTAGTTTCACGCTTTATTCCGTTATCGTCTATGGAGCCCGGACTGTGGCTCCCGCCGGACTATATCTGCTTTCACACCGGGATTCAGGCATTGTACTTTAAGCTTGTAGTAAGATATTAATCTGGCAAGTGAAAGATGGATTAGCCGGGATTAGCACATATACAATAGTAATGGTCTGTGAGCTGATGACAACATGCTTTTCAAGTTTGGTAAATGCTGGCAGTAATGTCAGCATCCTTGTTCCAGAAATTGCCACAAACTGCCACCTCCCCCTGGAACTCTTCCTGTTTTTACTGTTTAACATAATGTAAACATCCAAATTGTTTTCAAACTCGTGGAAGTGATTTCAGTAAGGGTCCTTTTCATTATGTCAATTTTTTTTATACCATTATGTCCCTTTTATAGTTCAAACCCCTTTATATTGTCGCTGAGAAATTCCGTACTATATTTTCCCCCAAACACCTCCAAAACCTATATTACTACATATAATGCAGAGTGACATGCAGCTTTTTTTTCAGGGGGAAAAGGGGACAGGGACACATATCTTCAGGTGGCAAGCATATATTAAAATTTGTTAGTATAGATGATGTGACATTTGTTTATGTTTATGGCGCCCCCTGTTGGTGTAAGAGAGAAACTGGCAGGCAAAAGCACCTATACTTTGCATGAGGAAATAGGCTGTTTTTTGCTGTAACTTTTGTTTCGAATTAAATAATACTAACTTTCTTATCAAGCATAATAAGCTAATGCTACCAGCTGCATTTTGTGACCAATTTAGATCAGGAAAGATTCTGCAAGTAATTTATAACCAGATTTTATGTGGTCTGTCATAGAAAATACTGTAATATTTTGCCTGCCAGAAAACAACAGAGGGCGTCCTGAATGTCAACAAGTGACGTCATAGGTCACATCATCTATAGTATAGGCCTATGTTGTTTTCACTGTAAATTAGCGCGTGTACAGAAAATCACTAATTTTTCAGGGGGGAAAGGGGGGGGGGGGGAAGATTCCCCACAAGGGGGTTCAATTGCTTCCCCTCTGCCCCCTGGTTACGCCACTGATAATGCACAATTTTGTCACTTGTCTTGCACTGTAGCAACTTGCAATGCTAAAGGTTAATCACCCGATCATAGTCCAATATTTATATGCTTTCTCCTCTATGTGGAAGAATATCACTAAACGTATGATTACAAATTCTGAGTACAATTGGTCAAGCTTTTTCGATAGTAGAAGCATAAATATGAACCAAATTCTACCATAGGACAATGTGTGTGAGCTAGTGTGGTAGACAATATTTGGGGACGTTTTTGTTCATCACATCAAAAAGAAGCATTTCCCAGACCTTATCCCTCTAAAACTAGTCATTGCCATCATTTAGAATTTTTTGCTCGTATCCACAAGTCATTGGTAATGGCTAGTGGTGGTGTCAAGATTTGTTCAACTAGTGTGCTGATCGGGGCCGCGTGTATCCATGATACGGACGCTCCTAACATGGCCCGCTATGTGAGGCTGGGGCGGATTGGGAACAGTCAGGGGTTTCCACCCTACTCTTATTCGACACTGACTGCGATGTACATGTACAGTTGTGACTCTCTGTACACGGGACCGACGGCTTAACGTCCCCTCCGAAGGACGGGATGCTTTCATGATCCATTTGCCCAATTCCAAGTGAACCATGGAGGAGAGCGGTATTCTGTACTTAATCAATAGCTGGTATACAGATCAAATCCAGAATTTATAGTACCCGAATGAATCACAGCAAGTGCCACGACCCCACCGGGATTCGAACCCTGGAATTTTGATGGTAAATTTGCGCCAGAGGCAAGTACCCTAACCGCTAGGCCACGCTCTTAGAACTGAAAACCGCATGGAAAGCCGATATTCCTACCTTTTTAGTGCAAAATTGGATTTTCGCCCTTTTCCTGTGGAAATTTTGCAGACTCGCGGACTCGCGGATGTCATTGTGGCGCCATTATAGACATGTTGGTACTTATTTTGGTATCAATTAAAAGAAGAGGACCATAGTTATTCACTGGTACCGAAATCATATAAGCACCGGGTACTCTATACCAAATTCCCGAGGGTTAGGTGGGGTGGTAACCAACCCCCTAAGTAAACCGTGTTCCAAAAAGGCTTTGCAAGGACGAGGGTTTAAATTTCAGTGGGGTAATGAGAAAAATAAGAACTTTCTTCCGTTACCAAAATCTCATTTTCGGTGGGGTAAAGTGAGGGGAATGAGTTTATCGATTCGGGCACCATATCAGAATCCTGCTTGCACTCTTACATGAACATCATGTCCGAAGAGATGTTACAAAAAAAGCACATACTCGTAAAATACATGTACACACCCGCATAAAAAAATAAATCAAGATAAAACAGATTGTCCAGTAGTATATACCCATAGGACCTTGCATTTAAACTAGTATAAGAGTCTGCACGAAATATTTGGGTACATTCCGAGCAATATTAACCCATTCAGGCTTTGTCTGAATGCCAACAAGACAGAGGTAATGACACGCAATATACCTGAACATGAGGCACTGAGAACCGCTGCATGGGCAGTTCTGAAGAAGGTCGATGACTTCAAATACCTTGGATCATGGGTAGAATCCACAGAAGCCGATATCAAAATCAGGAAGGCACTTGCATGGAAAGCCCTAAACAAGATGAACCACATATGGAAATCCCATATGTCCCGAGAAGTAAAATTGAGCTTCTTCACAACAACTGTAGAATCAGTATTACTGTATGGGTGCGAAGCATGGTCATTAACCCCAGTTCTGGAGAGGTCTCTCAATGGCTGTTACACCAGAATGCTGAGGACAGTGCTTAACTGGAGACAACGGCTATAGCAAGTATATTGCACAATAGAACAGATAAACCTGGTGTTTCGTCGATAAACCTGGTTTTTCGATCGAAAAAACAGGTTTTTCAATCGAAAAACCAGGTTTATCGATGAAAAACTAGGTTTATCGACCGAGAAACCTGTTTTTTTCGCCGATAAACTTGGTTTTTCACTGATAAACCTGGTTTTCAAACGAAAAACCAGTTTTTTCGAATTCGATTGTCATAGTTTTTTGAAAAACCAGGTTTCTCGGTCGAAAAACCTGGTTTTTCAAAAACTGTGACAATCGAATTCGAAAAACCAAGTTTATCAATGAAAAACCAAGTTTATCGGCGAAAAACCAGGTTTCTCGGTCGATAAACCTGGTTTTTCAAAAAACTGTGACAATCGAATTCGAAAAACCTGGTTTTTCAATTGAAAAACCAGGTTTATCAAAAAAAAAAAACTATGACAATCGATTTGAAAAACCAAGTTTATCGTTGAAAAACCAGGTTTCTCGGTCGATAAACCTGGTTTTTCGAAAACTATGAAAATCGTATTCGAAAATCCAGGTTTATCAAAAAAACTATGACAATCGATTTCGAAAACCAAGTTTATCGTTGAAAAACCAGGTTTCTCGGTCGATAAACCTGGTTTTTCGAAAGCTATGAAAATCGTATTCGAAAAACCAGGTTTATCAAAAAAAACTATGACAATCGATTTGGAAAACCAAGTTTATCGTCGAAAAACCAGGTTTCTCGATCGATAAACCTTGTTTTTCGAAAACTATGACAATCGAATTCGAAAAACCTAGTTTTTCGATTGAAAAACCAGGTTTATCAAAAACTATGACAATCGATTCTCCTCGAAAAACCGGAATTTCCTAACCATAGTAAATTGGTATTTATGGCACACTACATCATGAGCTCTTGGGTTAGCGCACGCGATAGATAGACTAACATGTCAACATTAATTCAGCTTGTTATTTTATTCATATCATATCAATTAAATCAATTAAAGAAGCGATATGTCGTTAAATAAAGAATAAATATTATAATTCATACATTGATATATTTGATTTAGTGACTTGTGGAAGAGTGCTATTGATATCGCTATGACTGCTATAAAGGCCTCAGCATTCCAATATTATGACGTTCAAAATGCACTACATAATGTAGCCTAGGTTGGCTTTTTTTCGCACCGAGGACAGAGTTGATGCGTTATATACAAGAACTCTACGGATTAATGGAATTCGATTGTCATAGTTTGTTTTGATAAACCTGGTTTTTCGATCGAGAAACCTGGTTTTTCAAAAACTATGACAATCGAATTCGAAAAACCTGGTTTTTCGATTGAAAAACCAGGTTTATCAAAAAAACTATGACAATCGAATTGAAAACCCAAGTTTATCGGAGAAAAACCAGGTTTCTCGGTCGATTAACCAGGTTTATCAAAAACTATGACAATCAAATTCGAAAAACCTGGTTTTTCGATTGAAAAACCAGGTTTATCAAAAAAACTATGACAATCGAATTGAAAAACCAAGTTTATCGGCGAAAAACCAGGTTTTTCGCTTGATAATCTTGGTTTATCAAAAACTATGACAATCAAATTCGAAAACCTGGTTTTTCGATTGAAAAACCAGGTTTCTCGGTCGATAAACCTGGTTTTTCGAAAACTATGACAATTGAATTCGAAAAACCTGTTTTTTTCGATTGGAAAAACAGGTTTATCAAACAACTCTGACAATCGAATTGAAAAACCTGGTTTTCGATTTGAAAAAAAAAACAGGTTTTTCGATCGAAAAAACAGGTTTATCTGTTCTATTGTGCAATATACTTGCCATAAACGGCTTCATAACTCTGTGCTTTATGGTGAAGGTTGGAGAAAAGGTAGCAACAACAAGGATGCAGCTCGCCGGCCATTGTTACTGCCACCCTGAGCTGTGTACTAGTAGACTATGGCAAGCCAGAGCGGACATAAATACGAAGTTTTGACGCTCTGTATGTTGAACTTGACGACCTGCCTGTTGAACTCGACGCCCCAACTGTCGAACTCGACGATATACATGTCGAAGTCGACGTTATACCTGTTGAAAATATGACGACGATCTATACTTCACGCTCTATAGGTCAAACTTCACATCACGTCGATGTACAAAAATATGACGCTGATGTATAAAAATATGACGTCGATGTACAAAAATATGACGCCGATGTATAAAAATATGACGTCGATGTACGAAAATATGACGCTTGTTTTGTTTGCTCGTATCCACAAGTCATGGTAATGGCTTGTGGTGGTGTCAGGATTTGTTCAACTAGTGTGCTGATCCGGAGCCGCGTGTATCCATGATACGGACACTCCTAACATGGCCGGCTATTTGAGGCTGGGGCGGATTGGGAACAGTCAGGGGTTTCCACCCTACTCTTATTCGACACTGACTGCGATGTACATGTACAGTTGTGACTCTCTGTACACGGGACCGACGGCTTAACGTCCCC
>JAMKCH010086388.1:0-14038 GCA_023653785.1 Ophioderma brevispina | reverse complement strand
TCGGCCCCAAAATCACACCAAACGTCATTTACAAATATATAGGCCCCAAAAGCACCTTGTACCATCTGGAAAATACAATTTATCATAAAACTAAATGTTGAGCAGTCTAAAAGCATAAATCTTCCTACCTGAAAAAGAAGTACAGATTTAATGTTATATCACTGCACTTAGCACACTAGGGGAAAATTATTATCTTTGGTTTTCGTCTTGTGCGTGTTGTAACACTAAGTGCGCTACATGAAATAGTGAGAACAAAATTGCAAAGAAACTGTAGTGATTAATAAAGATGTGACTGCATCCATGTTAATAACTTTTTGTATAGAAGCTAAATCTGCATTTGACTGAATCTAATCATTACTTTGGATTTTTATATTGAAGTTGGTGGTGATTAGGTCAACTTTAAGTATTTTAGTATCTTGTATCTTTTACACAATCCCTTAAAGACGATTGTTAACGTGATCATTTTAGTACAAAGCCAGAAAAACCTGTTTTCGTTGCTGATGGTAAAATAACTGATACTTCATTGACAATATATTTTTTTATGATGGATTCCTCTAAGCAATGCCTAAGGTATATATAATATATCTATATATAATATATATCTATTTATATATAATTCTATATATATATAATATATCTATATATAATTTGATATATATATATATATATATATATATATATATATAAGATAGATAGAATCTCTATATATATATATCTATATATATATATTATCTATTTATTATTATATATATAGATATATAGATATAGATTATATATAATGATATATCGTATCTTCAGTCCAAGTTAATTCAAAACCGAATAAGGGTTTCTGATGTTTAGAGAATCACTCGAAATAAGGCAGTGCCAGACACATCAAAATCCAAACTTTTTTTTTTGCCTGCATGAGCTTTTCCCTAAGGAATTGCAACCGATGTCAATGCAAGGGATTCACATAAAAGGTTCAAACATAATCCAAATTTGGTCCAAAATTGAATTAAGAGTTTTGAGAGGCAAGCTGATTTCCGGATGTTGCCGATTGTCTAAGCCCACAGTTAAGTGTTATTACAACAACCCCTGCATTTAAAAAAAAAGCCAAGGGAAAAAGACGACAATCAATAACCTACAAAAGACATTTGGTTTCATTCATGTACTCAGTTTGTACTGGTATATCCTTTTAATATGTCCCGAATCCGAAGACAACTTTTTACCGGGACTTTTTATGAACCTCACATGGCAGTTTCCTTCCCGGGTTTCCCTCTCATACTTATTGTCTACACCCCCTCTCGATCTCCAGGATTATTTTGATCAAGTTTCAATAAAATGGGTCAACCATATCAGTATATTTTATTTGTAATGATGTAATATAATGACTGAACTCCTCCCTCCTATATCCATAATTTCTTAACACTGTTTCTGACGATTCCAGTCTGATTTGGACCAATGCTTGGACTTTCTCCATTCAGAATTTATCAGTTTCACCAAGAATAAAATAAAGTAGTAAACAATTGTTTTACCGTTTCCATCCATATCTTTGACAAGGTCTGTTGTGTATTTTTCCTCGTCGATTTTGTCGTCTAACGCCCACATACGACGCCCTTCAATTTCATCGTCCTGATGTTCGCCTTCATTGTAATGCCGCCTCGCCTTGGCCCGCTATATAGTCAAACAAATTCAAACAAATAGTATAGAATTTTTATTATACTATTGTCAAACAAAAAGTACAAGGTCTCTTTATATCGTAGTAGTAACAAACTGAACGCCATACAGAAGCAATATTTTGCCGTTTATTATTTTGCGTAAATACAAATGCTTAAAGAGTCATAAAGTACCAAGAGTACTAGTAAATCCCGGTGTGAAAGCAGATATAGTCCGGCGGGAGCCACAGTCCGGGGCTCCATAGACGATAACGGAATAAAGCGTGAAACTAATAGGGCAATCAACTGAATCGATGCCCTATTGTTCACCATTGTTCCCGGAATATGAGTACGCCGGACAATAATTACTTCTACACCGGAACGTTCACATCCTTAACGCCCTGCAAAACCAGAGCTTATTGATACTTTCCCGGTCAAATCGGCTCGTGCTGGGAGTTCTCCCGTCCGACAATTGGCGAGTCCTCCAGTTCCAACCCCCCCCCATCTCGATCTAGCCCATCTTCTTTCACATCAAACCAAGTTCCCCCCTAGTCTGAGGTTGTACCCGTACTTTGAAAAAAGTAATAGTCAAGCAGAATTACGTGATCCGTAAGGCATTATCAGTGATTTCCTCAATCAGAAAATCAAAGACATACCCTACAAATGATAAGACCAAAAATAACCTAATAACTATATACAAATTGGATATTTTAGCCATTATTGTCCGCACCTACGGCACTTACTACAACACCTATACTTGGATGGAAATTCATATCGTTTGAAAAGTGCGGGTTTCTTCCTTTTCTGTCAATTTTTCAGTTGGAAAAATAACTTCTGAAAATTCTACATACGTCAGTTGGAAAAATAACTTATGAAAATTCTACATACGTATTCTTTACTTTTAAGCTTTTCCTACGAATTTCCAATATTTTGACTTTTTCAGGTGGATCACATAGCGTCTTTTTGGTGCCCATATTACTTTGTTCAAATGCAAATTAATTAAAGGTGCAACGAGAGATTTCAACATAAGGCATCCGATGTGTCATACATTTATGTAGTGATAGATTCAATGGATTTCTTACCTTATATTTGGGTATAAAAATATCTTAGAAGTGAAAAAAAAGGTCATTTTGATTTGCTCATATTTCAATATAAAACATATAGGTTGAATTTCATATTTGCTCCAATTAATACAAAATTTATACCAAAGAAATAATTATCGGCTTCATTCTTTCAGATGAGGATATTTTTTTATGGAAAGCTTAATACATCGAAGCAAAAATCAGGATTTTCAATATTTTAAGGGCCACCTGATATATGGAATCTCTCTCGCTGCACTTTTAATATACCATGCATGCATAACTCTATATAGCACTACATAAGGCGTCATGGTGCAATTCACATGCACGTTTTGTTGGTAGAGTACAATCTGAGTAAAATGTTGATATTCTTTTATTCGTATACAAATTAGCTGATCAGTACTCATTAACATACAGTTATCTCTAGACGTATAAACTATAGGCTATAACCGAACGTACCATCCAAGTTCACATTGTTATATTTTGTTGGTTCAGTGGATTCATTACATTTGATATCACATACAGACATAAATCCAGAAAGATAATATAAATGCATACAGCCCCCCCCCTTTGTTGGAGCCAAAATCATTCTCAAACCGAAATAAGGCTGAATACGACAAAAGGGCAGTGCAGTAAGTCGTTATGAATGCGCCTAACTTCATACTTCAATACATTTTAAAATTAATATTCGTTTTACATGATCGCAATAATGCATTTTATACTATCTATAAGCACGAATTTGCTTCATCCAATCTAGTAATAGCCATCTTCCACAATTTCCAATTCAGACCGCAGATTTTTTCCATTATTTTATATAGTATATTATGTACATCTTTAAAAATACATGTATGAAATTCATATAACAATGTCCTTCTAAATAGAAAATACCCATGTTTGCGGTTTACAGACAAAGGGAATGTAAATAATTTTAACGGCATAGAATAAATGAATTTCTAATGCAACAAGGCGCAGCGAAATCTGACTGTCGCGGACACAATGTAGTTTTCCCTTGTTTGAACATTTTCTATTCCAAAGAAACGAAATACCCAACGTAACTGCATGTATTTGCATCCTGAAATGTGAAATCTGCTATTTCTAACTGCGTCACGGCAAAATAGACTAAATATTTTTTGGCCTTAAGTGTTATTGTTAAAGGCACTATGCTAAAACAGTGCAAGGAAGCAGGTCGTCAGAAGCTCAATTATACTATCATTTCCAATGTTTGCCCCGAGTTAAACAAACAAACAAACAAACAAATAATACTTAATAGAAAAGAGAAATAGGAAAATATATCGCATTGAGGTTTAAGTTTTTAATTCCTCACAAGATTTGTTTTATTTCAGTCCGAGTTCTAAAAAGATACTCTGTACGATTGAATACAAAGTGAATTAAAAAAAATTGTGCATGAAAAAACACAAAATTTGACCCTGACCTGTTTACTCAACTGTGACGCTGTTGATGTTTGCATGATCTGCATATTTTCGACTTTCTATGCTGAAAAAATGAAGGAATTTGGTGAAGAAATGAGGTAGATATGAAAGATTTTCGCGGCTGATCCATTTGTACCCCATTCCAATGGGATTTACACAGTTAAGCTGGTTTTCAGTTCCATTATTTTGTCTGAATGTGGTGACAAATCTTTCTGGATCAGCTGTGAAAATCTTTCATATCTTCCTCATTTTTTCACCAAATTACTTCATTTTTTCAGCACAGAAAGTCGAAAATATGCAGATCATGAAAACATCAACTACGTCACAGTTGAGTAAACAGGTCAAGGTAAAATTTTGTGTTTATTTATGCACAATTTTTTTGTTCACTCTGTGTATTGAATAAAAGGTACCTTGTTTTGTTTTTCCCGCGCCACGTTTTACCGCTAAATTATTTTTGCCCAAAATTTTATGTTGCCTAATTATCAGTTGCGCATATTTTAGTGGAAAAAATCAAATCGGCCATGGCGTTTTTATGCTAATTAGCATAAATAAGCATTTTGGTGGTGCTATTCAAAATTTGTTTTTCCCCTTAAATCTTACTGGAGTACCCTTTTTCAATTTTTATTGCAGCAATGTATTTATTTTCTCCTATTATGAGCCAAACTTTACGGAAAAAGTCCTTTGGGAAAGTGGTTTTCCATTTTTCGGCAAGAGAATTTTGCGCGAATAAAAATCCCCCAAATCGGCTTTTGAATCTATACAGCCGATTTTCATTTCCCCCCGTTATGTGGTCGTGTTGATGTACTCCATCAATAACTCACTTTTGCTGTGGAAAAATATCCATTGTTAATGGGATTACCCCCTTATAGTAAACCGACAAAATCGTTTGACTTTTTCGTTATAAAATTAGACAAATGTCAAGAAATGTAAAGGGGTCCTCTCATCTCTAATTCCGAAGGTTCATTATTCCGAAGGTTCGTTATTCCTGAAGTTCGTTTTTCCGAAACACGCGTTTTTAGCATGCGCTTTTAAGAATCCTTAAATAGGTTCAATATTTCGAATTTTAAAACCAGATATCGTGTTCTTCATTCCAAATTTCAGAAAAGGTTCGCTATTCCGAATTTAGAAAAAAAGGAATTGATTTATATAAAGCACAGAATTTATATCAAGTTTCAGTTTCAAGGGTTAGGATTTATGGAGTTATAAGGTTTGTGGGGTTAGGATTAGGGTTTAGGTTAGGTGTTAGGGTTAAGGTTGTCAAAAAATTTGATTAGTGTCATCACTATACCAAAACAGAGAAAAATTTCAGTCTGGTGCGACGATTTTGTTTCTTATTTCAGGTTTTTTTCTAAAATGTGAAGAAAAAAATTATCTCATAGTAAATGGTAATTACAGGCATGAGAATGAACTTTCGGAAAAAAAACTGAAAAAACGCGTGAAATCCAGCAAAATACCCTAAATCGGGCTGAAAATAAATGAAAACGCGTAAATTCGGGCCAAAAAAAAAACTGAATTCAGTTTTTAAACTGAAGATTCTCATGCCTGTAATTATTTTTGTGGCTTCACCGGCTTCAAATTATCCATATTAATCACTAGGTTCATTGCTCCAACGTGAAAAACGGAATTCGGAATAGCGAACTTTTTAGGGTGGAATTAAAGGCTAAAAATAAATATTAAAATTTAATAAAAAATACCTTTCTATTGATATTTGTTTGACAATTAATAATCGGTGCTTCCATTCAAAAGTTATGGTCGAAAATGTAACTTTGAGAATTTAAATTTATGTATTTTGTTTTTTCAAGCTGATATTTTTAACATTTTCCACTCAAAAAGTAATGGGCATGCGTTTTAAACTGGCCGACTTTGCGTCACACATTAAATTTAGTCAAAAACTACTTCAATTTCGCTATTTGTGTCAATAACTCCAAAAGTAATCATCTGGTTATTATAAGTATACATTTTCTAAAAGCTGAGGCCATAAGGAAGCTATCTGTGTACATAACATTTTAATGTACGGGTGATCTTGATGATATACAGGGTGAAACAAATTTCATTTCACAATTCGCAAATCTTATAAAACTCAGGAATGAAATGTGCCACTTGAACTTCAATTACAGATCATTTTATTTGGACTAAGAACACTGTAAATTATATATAAAATGGAATTAACCATTGTGTAGTAACCTTTTGGTACAGGGTGATCCAAAAATTGTTATACTTCAACAAAATTTTAGATAATTTCAGCCAAAACATTTTAACCATACCTGATAAACAAAAACTAACTGCATGTTTGAATTCCTCATCAAATTTCCTTCCAGAAAATGCGTACTTTGACTATATAAGAATATATTCTCAGCTTACATTTGCTCTGAAGATTTGGAGAACGTTTTGCTGCTTTTCGCATTACTTTGAAATCAGGGAGATTTAATCTTGGAATCAGGGAGATTTGATTAGAATCAGGGAGATTTAAAAAAAATAGCGAGCAATTCACAGTGTAATACCTATAGGTCCTCAAGAGGGATACAGCAAATGGATTTTGTCTTAAAGATCAATTGAAAGCTTCCCCATTTAAAGGTGCAACGAGAGATTTTGAAGCAGTCAAATATTGTGTCATAATAGTAACTGCATGTAGATTAGACACTCAGTAGATTTCTTACCAAGTATTTTGCTACAGAAATGTCTTAAAACAGAGAAAAAAGGTGAATTTGATTTGCTTATAATTCAATGTAAAACATAGGCTGAATTTTGTATTTGCTCCTATACGAAATAAGAAAATTCAAAATTTTTGTACCAAAGAAACATTTCTCAGCTTAATCCTTTCAGATGGGGATATTTATGATGGAAAGCATTACATCAGGGCAAAAATCAGTACTTTCGATTTTTTAGGGACACCTGATATGTAAAATCTCTCGTTGCACCTTTAAGGAACTGTCAATAGGAACTTAGTTCATTTGGATTTTTGTAAAAGAATGACATAAAAAGGTTGTAGTAAAAGTCAACTTTAAAGGTTCGTAACTTGAAAACGGAGCCACCTACATACTTATGAACTGCATCAAGAGATAGAGCTCTTTAAAATAAAGCTTTCCTGAAAAAATTGACAGGGCTCCGCCGTCTGACAGCCCCCGTTTAAGGAACTGTCAGTATAGGAACTAAGTCCATATGGAGATTTTAAAAAAAATCTTGAAATGAAAAGGTCGAAGTAAAAGTCAACTTTAAAGGCTCATAACTTGAAAATGGAACCATTTACAAACATATGAACTGCATCATGAGATAGAGCTCTTTAAAATAAAGCTTTCCCGACAAAAAAATTGACAGGGCTCCGCCGTCTGACAGCCCCATTTAGGGAACTGTCAGTGGGAACAAAGTCCAGGCACTAAAATAATTATAACCTAACACTTTTGCATTAGCCATGATGGAGCAATACTCAAAAAGACAAACAGCAAATCACAACAGGTTCAGCATCTTGTATAGACCTATCCCTTTGCACCACTGGAGTTAATTTGTTTACAGCTTGCATAGCAAAATGGTTAAATATAAAAATATTGCTGTGCTGGACGCTGCCATCCGAAAGTCGGGAGAAAAACGATGTCAGAAACTATTTGAACCGACTTTGTAGACTTTATAATCTTGTGTCTTTAATTCACTTTGTAAATAAGACTATTATTAATCCTTTTTGCCTAACAAATGTGTTATTTTCTTACTTGTTATACATTTTATTTCAACAACACGATCGTTTTCCGTAGTTTTATACTTTGAAAAAATACTTCCCGAATGTCGGCATTTATCGCGTCATTTTCGCACATAGTGGTGGTTGTATAAAGATGATAAATGCAAACTTGTACTTTTCCGTATTTGGTACGAAAATGACGCAAAATACTGACAATCGGGAAGCATTTCCAGGGGGTGTTTTGGGGGCGCGCGCCCCCCGGTAATTTGGCCAAAATCTTGTAAAATCAGCCAATTTACCATTCTTCCAGCCCCCCGGTAATTTTGGCATTTTTCAGGGCGTGGATCCGCCCCTGCAGAGGGTGGAAAATCCGGGAGATTTCGGCGTTCAATCGGGAAACCGGGAGATTGAGTTCAATTCCGGGAGTCTCCCGGGCAATCCGGGAGAGTTGGCAGTTCTGCTTTGTATAGATTTACATGCATGGGAAATGTTCTTGTCTCACTGTCAAAAGTTCAATCCTCTTTCTGGGGAATTGATATTATGTGATTTTATTAGCTAAGTATCTTAGCGATAGATGATAGCTTTCTTTTGATACCAAAATAATTAAAACTCACCCACTGTGAACATTTTGGAAAACTGAGATGCAAAAATTCAAATTTCCCTAGAGTTTGTACAGGGCGAGCCGCTGCAGCTGCCACACGAGCTGCTGCCCCTCTTTTTTTTGCCGTGTGGATTTGTCATAACTGTTGGTAATCAAGCACGTGCACAAGCATAACCAAACTTCCACTGATAATCAATCTTTCAGCTTTGAAATGAGACCAAAATCACTTCAACATCTTCTGCAATTACAAAGCTATGACCATGATGACAAGGAAACCAAACTTTCTTAGGAAAAGTGTGACGCATCCACCTTTTTGGGCGTTGAGTTCAAAACGCATGGCTTAATTTAGATTTTGATCTTTAAATTTCACAATTATTGTTAAAATTCATGTGCTTATTTTCTAATTCATAATAGAAGTTAGAGTGTTTAGTGTTTCTAGACTAAATTGCCGATATCTATTATGTCATGGTTGCTGACAAGATTTCTAAAAAAAAACGATTTAGAGAGATCCTAGAGAGATGGAACAAAAAACAAACAAATTAAACATAATTAGGCTATACAATGACCTAAAACATTGCCATTAGCACTACTGGAACTTGTTTTTCATGTGGGCCATGGTTTCACAGGTGGAAAGGATTTTTCTGATTATTGACTATTGACCCCATATATCTGGTTTCTAAGGTGCTAAGAATGGCAATATTTTAGTTCGTTGCAAAGCCCAATTCTTATGTTTTAATTTGCTTTTCTGTCAATCTGTGTAACTCCTTGAGTCTGCAGTAGTTTGCACACTTCGCGCGTAAACTTACCCATTTGTGTCCCATTGAAGGAAAAAATGTATATATTTTAACAAAATGGGGTCAAAGGTCAGGTATATCATTAGAGGTAAATTCATATACATAAAAAGTCTTGTGCTAGTGGTGGTTTTGAGTAAGTTTGGTGGTCACATTACTTTATTAGCAAAGTGTATAGATTTTGACAAAGTGTATAGATTTTGACAAAGTGTATAGATTTTGACAAAGTGTATAGATTTTGACAAAATCGGGTCAATGGTCACACAGGGGGTCAGTAGAGGTCATTAATGTGTATACCCTATGAGGCATGTGTTTGTTTTAGCTTGTAGGTAGCTTGTCGGAGCATTTTATTTGTAGAATAGTGTTATGTAGATTTTTACAAAATGGCGTCAAGGGTCATGAGGGAGTCATTAGAGGTCAATTGCATACAGTCCGAGTGTTGAGCCAGTGGTTCTTTTGAGCAAGTTTTGAGGCTATACAACTTTATTTCAAACGTTTTAAATATCTTTACAAAATATATGGCAAAAAGCTACATTTGTGCATATCTCTATAATTAAGTCCTGAACCAGTTTTGTTTTTAAGTTAGGTATTTATAGCATTGTATTTGTAAAAAGGTGTTCAAGATTTGACAAAATGGGGTCAATTGTCATGATGTAGAGTCATTAGAGGTCAATTGGCATATAGCACATGAGTCTTGGGTCAGCGATCATACCTGGAGCAAGTTTGGTAGCTATACAACTTTATTGGGAGAAATATTTTATATATGTGACAAAATGGGGTCAAAAAGTCAAGTACGGTCATTCGAGGTCAATCTATGTATTCTCCATATGAATCTCGTCCCATTTTTTGAGCCAGTTTGGTATTAGTCATGGCACTGTAATTTGCTGAAAATTTGAGGTTTTAACAACATGGGTTTATTTGCAGAAAGTTATATTTTGACGAATATGGGGTCAAAGGTCACATTGCCATTAGAGGTCAAAAGGTCACATGGGTAATTAGAGGTCAATCTTGTGATTCCTAGAACAGTGTTTCTTCGTTTGTTGTATCTGATAGAGCTTGCCAAAATGGGGTCATATGTCATATAGGCCAATGGGTAATTAGAAGTCAATTTGTGTACACCCCATATGAGACTTGGGTTAGTGGTTCTTTCGAATGGTTAGGTGTGAGGGTAATCTGCCAATGCACAGTCACCTCTCCGGGTACCCACTGCAATCGAGCAAGCTCAATAACCTTTACCAGTCTCTTTCAAAGTAATACATTGACGATTGGTTGCACAGTTAATATCAGAGGGGACAATCACACGACACACTGGTATTAGAGAGAAATTGCCGGGCTTTCCTCTATTAATTTTCATAAGTTTCAGTTCATTTTGAGGGAAATTTCCTGGCACAAAGATAGATGATTATATATATCGACAATTTTCCCCGACTCTAATTGAGTTAACAATTTCCAGGACTTTCTACTCTGGCAGATTTGTTCAAAAGATTTTTAAGTATTGATATAATTACCGCCAGTTAATTCTCAAGGAATTTACATCGATTACAAAACTTATTATTTAGGTCAACAGGCCAAAAATGGAGAAACCCGCAAGGACCTGACTTAGTTGCGTACAGCCTCTCGGGCAAAAATATCTAAATGCTTAGATTTTGTTGGAACTGGTGTCAAATTATTGTTTTAGTCATAATGAAGCAGAAAATAGATTTTAATTATTTGGGTGACGGCTCTGTAATCAATTTTGAGGTCAGGTCAAATCCGGGGTCAAATTCGGTGACCCCAATAGTCCATGTAGACCCTTGTTGCATTTTGCCCACTGATTACTCAACCAAATGTAAAATAAGGCAAGACGAACAATTTGACACCAGTTTCATCAAGATCGGAGCACTAAGTTTTACCCCAGGATAACACAGGGCGGTACCTGTTACTATAAGGGTCGGAACCTATAGATAAAGTTTTTAAAACTACAATGAAACAAATGCATTGCTTTGCATTTAAGCACAATTTGGCTTGCTTTCAAATTTAACCCTACAAATTTACCCCATTATTTTACAGTGTTCCCCATATTTCCCAAAGGTTGGACCCAAAAATTGATTCAGCATTCTTCAAACCATAGAAAAACATTTTCAAACGTTCCCCAAACTTCGAGAATAGGGTTCTCATTTATAACCCTACTATTATAGTGTTGCCAGTAAATCGAACCCAAGTTCAGAGTTAGTTGCTCCGGCGAACGGCAATGGGCTATCATCCGGCAAACAGCGAGATCAGAACTTTGAGAACTCGCTCGTATATACGTGTCCATCGCGATTAGCCGAAATATGATGCGAAAAAAGGGCAATTTTGGCAACAGGGAAACCATTTCGGACAGATGAACATCTTTCTTCTCTGGTGGGACCATGGGTGGGACATGAGTTAAATTAAGAGTCCACCGACCTCGTTAAAGCGGCACTGGCACATTTTCACAAAATATGAAATTTCTTCAATTTGCTCTCAAATGATAGTCTAGGCCATTGGAAGAACAGATATATTTTACACATAAAAATAACATACCCCAAAACAGATAGGGACATTGATTTGAGAATAAAGACATCCAGGTAATTTGTAGGCCAACTTAAGTTTTCCATAACTTTAATCAACAAATTGTATATTACATGAATATTTTTGACTCGTACTCACTGATATTAAAACCACAAAGGTTATAGACCGATCAAACAGTGTGCATAGCGTGGGAAACATGCATACGGCGTGCGTGTTCTTGTGTTAAGGGTGATAGAGGATCATAAAGCTAACGGCCAGATTTTCTTTATTTACAGATATATGTTACTTTCATCGGTGTAAATGAAAAATCTGAAATAAAAAATGGGGGGTCACCGACTTTGTTTTTGAGGTATGGCGTTTTCAAAAATCACATTTTTCGGAAAAATTTGTACAGAGCTCTATGGGAAAATGAGAAAAAGACGCCATTTTCCTCATAATAAATAAACTTCTGACGGCCAGATTTTTTTATTTTTTAAATTATGTTAAAGTCATATGCCAGATCTTTAAGGCGCATCAATAAAAAGAGGGGGTCACCGACTTAGTTTTCAAGAAATCTGACAAAATGTACCAAAAAATACACTTTTTTTCATTTTAGTGCGTCTTGGTGAACTGTTATGGGCGCAGCACTCTTCGCGTACCTACGCACCGAAACTAGCGCCATGTATACACGCATCATAACACGCTAAAGAGTGATTATGATAGCATTTACGGTATCGCAATCTACACAAGTGATTTCTATCTAATGTATAAGTGGCATAAACGTCAGAATATAACAAAATTACCATTCCAAAAAAATTTAGAAAGAAGTTGGAAAATCTGTCAACTTTATGCACGAAACTCAGCAATGTTGACTATAAAAAGAAGCAACCAAACAAGGTTTGTGCATCTGCATGCAGACTAAACATGCTGAACAGAAGGCAAATACAAACTTTGTGATCCTTCCGAATTTACCTTGCGACTCATGAGATTTGTAAGTAGTTATTTTGGGGTCTTCTCGATATTCTGAAGGTTCAATGTTCTGAAGGTTCGTTTTCCGAACATGCGTTTTTAGCATTCGCTTTTTTTAACCTTTAAAAGGTTCGCTATTCCTTAGGCCTATATTACAAATGGTTCACTATTCCGATAATTGGAACGGATCTCTATTCTGAATTTGTAAATGGATCTGCTTTTCCGAATATGTAAGAAGGTATAAAGAAAATTTAGGCTTGTTTTTCCAAGCTAAAGGTTCGCTATTTTGAAACCAGATACCGTGTTCTATATTCCGAATTTCAAAAGGGGTTCGCTATTCCAAACTTTTTAATGAAACAATTGATTTGAAGCAGACAATTAATGATAGGATCAAGTTTTAGTTTCAGGGGTTAGGGTTAGTTTCAGGGTTATAGGGTTAAGGTTGTAAAATAATTTGATTGGTGTCATCACCACCAAAAACAGAGAAAACTTAGTCTGATGTGAATATTTTTTTTATCTCAGTTGGGTTTTCTAAAATGTGGAAATATATAGTGCAATCGTGGCATCGCGGCATCAAAGTATCTATATAATTCATCATGTTCATTGCGGAGTTCTCTCGATATTCTAAAGGTTCATTATTCCGAAGGTTCGCTATTCATCACCACGCAAGTCTTGTAGCGAAGATACTTTTTTAATTGCTGAATGAGGTCTTGAACCTCAAAATTCGACGACCCTCAATTAAAAATGCGCTTACACTTTCCTCCGATTTCTCCTGGTTCTCCGAAATGTTGGGGTTTTTATGTGGGGTAGAAAGATGCCTGTCGGTATTAGTTTTATTAAAGCGAATTTTGTGAAATTACCCGAAAAGCACGAGTGAACAAAAAAGCCTACGAAATAATCCTAGCACTACTTTCGGCCTCGGTCACTGTATATTACACTATCAGCCTCGCTCCTCAGCCTTCGGCTCGGCCTTTAGCCTCGCCTGCCTAGGGCCACATAGTGCGGCTAAATAATCCAAAACTAAACGAGAATGCAAAACTTCACAAACGAATGCAAAACTTCACGAACCCACGCGCTAGCGTTAGACCACCGAGCTATATTTACTAACTAGAGTGGCGACTAGCCCGTTTCGAATGAAGCCGTGCGTAGTTGTGTACGCACCTGCGCGGAGCAGGATATTTCCCGGCATCCTCGAGCGATTTGGGGTAAATTTGGGGTATGCGTGACAGCGGGGCGATTTCGACGACCAAATGGCAGCGTAAATAGTACGCGGACAGTTTATGCTGCGTGGATTTTGATGTTCTCGCATTGTTGTTCTTATTTTCATGCCAACAGTTTGCTTTTATGTTTCGCTTG
>JAMKCH010086381.1:0-17540 GCA_023653785.1 Ophioderma brevispina | reverse complement strand
TTTCTCCCTTTTTAAGACATTTCTGAAGCCAAATATAAGGTAAGAGATCTATTGAGTGTCTAATCTATATGAAATAACTATAATAACACAATATTTGGGTGCCTCAAAATCTCTTGTTGCACCTTTAATACATTAGTAACCATTCTGAATATGGAAAAAAGGTTTTACGAAAATCCAATTTGGTGGTCATTGCCATTACACGATTTGCCCGCGGATTAAAATCTTACGATTTTTTTCATTATCTCTGTTTTTAAATGGGGACATCGGAAAGTTGGGAGAAATGTTGGTGATTCTTCGACAGGTCTGGGGTGCGATGGGGGTACGGCCTGGGTAGGGATTCATTCAATAGCATTCAAGAGAATTATTCAATGTCAAATGGCAAGAACTTCTTGAAAATAACATTGCAGATAATGATTATAATACTTTATTTAACACGTTTAATAACTTATAAGTCGGATGTATATCCGCTAAATAACAGAGAAATGATAACCAAGGATATAGAAGGTAGTGCATATCTCAATGGATGACAATGTTATGTGTCATTTCATCTGAAATATCAAAGTTGGGACATACAGAGTGCATCAAAAATGTGCATGTATACTGCTGACCCGGACCCTGATATGTTCATTCAATCGTAAATTTTCTGACATAATACTCATTCATTACACTACATATTCTGAAAAAATGAAAGAAATTGCTTAAAAAATGAAGCAGATATGAAAAGTTTTCCACACCTTCCCAGTTTTCTCCCATAACAATGGAGTTTACACCACATTTTGTGTAAATGTTGTCAACGGTATTCTTCCTAAAAGTGGTTTATTGTGACACTGGCATGTTACATGTAATAACAAAACATTCTTCCCTCTTTTCAAAACAACAATAATATAAAGCCTGTAAGTGTTTTCAACAATTGTTTGCATAAAATATTGCACAAAATGAAATGGATCAGATAAAACTTTCATGGATCAACAGCATGTTTAAATATGTTTTGAAACAGATTTTAGATTAGAGTTCTTTGCATAAAAAATGTTGCACAAAATCAACTCGATCAGACGAAACTTTAATTGATCAATGACATTAAATAGATAAAGTATTTTGGATAAGAGGTTTTTTATTAAAAAAATATTGCACAAAATAACACTGTTCTAAAGTCACTTTGACATTGCTCTTTCCAAGTCCAGTAAAGTTTGTGGCAAAGAAATTATTATAATAATGTCTGTTGCCTTAGTTCTTCAATGAAGCCTTCCTGGCACATTGATTTCCACCTGTGAATTTGAAGAATTGTCTTCAAATTTATTCCAGCTTAGAAGAATAGACTTAAGCTACTTCAAACTAAAATAGTTAAATTAGAGAGAATGAAGTTATCAAGGTATAATTGACTTTTTAAATGTTTATGCACTGATTATCATTTATATTAATTCACTGAATCTGATTATCTGCAATTTACTCTTGTGAAGCAATGGTCTGCAAAATTTGTCACCATATTCGGACAAAATGATGGAACTGAAAACCCAGCTTAACTCACACTGGAATGGTTTAAATGGATCAGCCTAGATAATCTATCATATCTGCCTCATTTTTCTCGTCAATTTCCTTCATTTTTTCAGTATAGTAGGAAATATGCAGAATATGAAAACATCAACTGCGTCACAATTGGGTAAACAGGTCAGGTTCAAATTTGGTGTTTCTTCATGCACAACTTCTTTTATACACCCGGTTAATATATTCATTTTAAGAAATTAATGTAATGCAACAAATCTAATAGCAATAGGATAATTTCTGATCAAACATGTTGATTTATCTAATGTCATTTATCTATGCGATATGAAAGGGACAATCGGTCTGGTTCACCCACACGAACGGACGCGAGTCAATCCCAAACGACTCAAAGATCTTCAAAACCTTCTCTCTTGGTGTGAAGCCACCTGGCCAGACAGGTTTCCTGGAGAAGATGATATTATTCTGTTCATGGAAGACGGGATTATCTCTTGGATATTCATTGCAATCATGGAAGAGCATGTATTCATCGTAGTCGGTGTCTATGACGTATGCTTTTCTTGTAGCTCCACCTTAAAAGAAAAAAAAAGTAAAAAAAAATATAATATTCCCGGGTTCATCTTTATGAGCACGCGTCATCTATACTACTAAAATGAGATCTGTCTGTCTGCGAGTCATTCCGACTATGCGTTTAGTTATGCTTTATGGGGCTGATATTTGGCATGAAAGTGGGGGAGGAGAGTCTGACTTTTTTGCAGGGTTTCGGAGTGACCCAAGTTATCAAAGGTCATCTACAGGTCAATTTGCATAGAAATGCTCTATCACCACCAAATTTGGTCAAAAGGACCGCTGACCTGAGCATAGAACAAATCTGAGGTCAAAGACATATGTCACACACAAAGGTCAAAGGTCACACAAGGAGGTGATGCACTAGTTTACCTGAATGCTACATTTTGGGAGCCAAAATGCGGCCTTAATTATAATAGCAAATGGCATGGAAACACCTCTGTTGGCTGCTTTTGCAATTAAAGTGTATGGATGGGTATTTGATAGGGAAGACAAGGAGAAATGGCTCATTTAATGAATTAAGAAATTATATTAAAGCAAATTTTAGCGCTCACTAATTTTCAAAAAAATGTATGGTTTTGCACACTTACGTTGGTAATTGTCTAGTAAATTATACCTGGAATGGTAAAGCTTAAAATTCTGTTTATCACAAACAAGGAATTTTGTAATTAAAATATAAAAAATATTACAATCGGGGATTCCCGATTCTAATTCAGTGGCCGCCGCAACCCTCCAATATCGAAATAGCGCCATGTACGTGTCTAAGCTCAGGCACCCACATCACATAAAGCAATAACAGCACATTTTTGAAGAGCGCCCTCAATTTTCAAAATTTGAGGTTTTTGCACAGGTGTGTTGGTAATTGTCTAGTAAACTAGTCTATACCTCCGCGTGGTAATGCTCCAAGATGCGTATTTGTCAAAAAAAGAAGCGATATTGTGATTAGAATCGGGATCCATGATTGTAATTTAATGGCGGAGCTGGAAACGAAAAATGTATGTCCGTCCATGATGAAATAGTGCCACCTCTCGAAAATGACCTCTAACTTGACTTGCCTGAAACGACGGAACAACTAATGGATGAGCGTAGACACGTACATGGCGCAATTTCCCGGTTATTTCGTATTGGAAGGACGTTTCCAGCATCGGACATCTCGGATATTAGGCCTAATTTTTCTAATTACAAAATTTCTTCTTTTGCGACATAAAGAGATCTTTGAGCTCTACCATTCACAGGCATTGTTTACTAACCAATTACCAATGTAACTGTGCGAAAATCTCAAAATATCCGGAAAATTGGGGGCGCTCTTCAAAAATATGTGCTGTTATTGCTTTAACAGTGGAAAGAGCGTGGTTTTCCTGCCAGATATTTACATTGCACTAATTTTGTGAAATAATCTGAAAAAAAATGTTTGAATGCGAAGTAAAGGATAAATACAAGGCGGCCATATTTTGAACATACATTGTATTCATTTATGGGGCGCAGGTACTTTGTTCATATGTCATGTGGGGCGCACTGTTTCAGTAATGGCAGCCGTATAAAGCCGATTGAATAATTGTGCTGTTGATGATAAATCTCTGCAATTTGGCAAAGAGCTGGGGCACGCGCAAGAAGTATTTTTAGCTAAGAAGGATTTTTAGGGCATCACAGGTTTGTCATATTTTACTGCGAGGAGTTCATAAACGGTCACATAAGGTCAAAAAATTGAAATTGCTCCAATCTATTTGAAAAGTGTACCAAATTGTTTATATGGATTCCAAATATGGTATTTGAGTTACGGAGTGATTATGTGGAAAGAGCCAAAAAGTCAAATTTCAGGTTGTACAGAAGTTTAAAAATTAATTCCTCTCATTGTGGTAAAATTGTCTCAAATTATTCATTATGGTCAAAACGATTAAAATAAGGATTTTTTTACTATATCACACGTTTCGTTTCTGAGGTTGAGGGTAAGGCCATACGTCATCAGATATGCATTGGGTAACATAGAGTTCTGAATAATTTGGTCACATAACTTAATACAGCAGATGGTGAAATTTATTCCTTATTTGCCCTGTCTTATATAGATGAAAGGTTTGCTCCACTTATACCAATTTCGAGGCAGCTTTTACCCGTCTGTAACTTTTCATTGAATGGGATTCCTCTATGAGCAAAATGTTTTTTGACACGTTTTAACTCTGGGCCAAATTCATTATCATTATCATTTGATGAATTATCAAATTCACAAGTTTTCGCCAGACCGCTGTGCTATAACCCCACCTCGGACGAAACTCTGTTAAATGGGATATAAAGTTTTCATCTTTCACCTCAAAACCATATCTGTAAACATTCGCGTCGATATTTCAGTCCATTTTGATGCGTGAGCTAAAAACGGGATTTTGTAAGACCCATAGAGTACTGTGTAAAATTAATATTGGTCAACCAAGATAGAGCACATTTCGCTCATAACTTTCAACTCAAACATTTTTAGCCCTAAGATTTCACAGGGCAAATAGTAGCTTTTTGAGATACCAAAATGTTGACTTTCACTGGTTTCGAAACATCAGCATTTGAACATGCTCTTGTTGCATACAAAACAATGTCAACTTGAGTTTGAGCACTTGATGGCTTACTGATCATTCCGGGCGATTTCAATATTCATGTTGATAATCCATATAAAATGGGGGCGCTTCTTTCTGTAATTGCCCTCGTGTCTCTCTCTAAGGAGAAGTGTCCGGGTGGCAACATTGTTTATAGGGCGCACTGTGTAGTGATCGAGTCGTAGCCAGATCCGTTATTTTTGAATTACGGTATTTTAGCATAAAACCTATCGTTCAATCCTACGCGCAGTGAAAAGATATCCGCGGTTTAGATATCATGCTAATAAAAAATGGCTTAAATTCACTCCATGGAGAAGATATATCACTCCATATTATTTAATTTACAGAATACTGATTGAGCTACAAGTTATATTCGTAAGAATTTATTTTATCTGATCATTTGTAAAATTAGTAAAATTAATTACCGTATACGATATCCATCCATAGAGCTTGGTTGGATTTACTTAACAGCACAAAAGAGAAGGCGACTATTTGAATATCCCCAGTATCGTATTTTACGCTAGTCCGATTAATCAAAAGCCTGCAGCTGTCTTTGCCCGGACTGCCGTCGCTAACTGTTAACTGGGTACAGTGGGAGCCGTCTAGAGTTACGTCAGAATAATGCGCCATGTAATGCCATTCACCGAATGTTTTCGTAACGTCAAAATTTGCCATCGGTCTAACCTTTGGACAGCCGCCGACCCCATATCGAGAAGACCCTCCAAGGATTGGTATCTGGCTGTGAGCAAAATACATCTGACACATCATAAAGATGGAGAATGACAATATCTGCGATGTTTTTAAAACCATTTTTAAAAGATTTTCCGCGTCTATATTCAAACAGACGTAATCTATCCGATAGTGAACCTTCTCGGACTTGTTCTTTGTTCGTAGGTTAAGATCAATATAATACAATATTAAATGTTATGGTATGCAACTTTGCAGGTACAAATATGTTATTTGAATAACAGGTGTTCTCTTTCACTTGAAAGAGTCCATCATATAGAATAATTGAGTAGGTTATTTATCGAATTATGTTTCGGGTGATCTTGGAACAACTAACACATTACTTAGCATCCTCTACGTGTAGTCGTTCCGAAGGACTCAGATTTACACGGATGTGGTTTCGTTTTTTATACTATATCCCTAACGTCCCTTTTTTCCACTTTTCAAAAATGGACAAAAATCACGGAGCGGACCCTGGCTTGTTTTTATTGGGAAATTTCCCTTAGATCTAACAAGAAAAATTACGATACTTCCTTTTTGCGGTGATCATCAGGTTGGAAGTCATTTTCGGAAAAGGACGTTAGGTATATGAAAGATCATATTTTCGTCATTGTCATCCTGAAATTTCCACCTCCAAACGGTGCACTTGAATGGCGTGTATCCGGTCGTGTATCAAAGCAAAAGTGAGATATTATAAGCGCTATTTGCGGTAGAAGTCTCAGCTTTTAAATATTTTATTTGACTTAAATTAGACACTCGATTCGAAAGATAAGGCCGATTAGTCCTTCTGCGCTCAGGATATTTTAACCACTGCAAATAACGGTGGCAAAATGATACTTATTATCCAGCCTCGGTACACTGTCATCTACACAAAAAAAATCATTAATATGTATTTTGTTTTTCCTGAGATAAGGTATGATTTGTTAACTGTTTTTGGAAGGGGGTGCATTTCTGATGTATCTAATCTTGTGACCCCTTAAAGCGGCACTGGCACATTTTCACAAAATATGAAATTTCTTCAATTTGCTCTTAAATGATAGTCTAGGCCTTTGGAAGAACAGAGATATATTTTACACATAAAAATAACATACCTCAAAACAGATAGGGACATTGATATGAGGATAAAGACATCCAGGTAATTTGTAGGCCAACTTTTAAGTTTTCCATAACTTTAATCAACAAAAGTGTATATTACATGAATATTTTTGACTCGTACTCACTGATATTAAAACCACAAAGGTTATAGACCGATCAAACAGTGTGCATAGCGTGGGAAACATGCATACGGCGTGCGTGGTCTTGTGTTAATAGTATGGGGCGGTGTGTTGATGGTTTGATATTTGTTGGCTTTTTTGCTACAATTGGAATTTTGGGTCTTAAAATGTAGATAATGGTTCTAGGAATCCAAATCAAATTGTTACCATTTTTTATCCCTTCCGTTTGGCAGCCATCTTGGTTTTCAAAATGGCTGCCATTTTCAAGATATTTTGATCTATATCTCGACTTCTGAGCAACCTAGAAGGCTCAAATTGGTGGCAATACCAATGTTTGTGATGTCAAGGGACACAAATATCACATCCAGAAAGTTGCAGATAGTTTCCTTCAGGAGGTCATCTTGAATTTCAAAATGGCCGCCATTTTCAACATATTTTGCTCCGTATCTGGACTTCTGATCAACATAAAAGGCTCAAACTGGTGGCAAAATCCATGTTGGTGATGTCAGTTAACGCAAATATTACATCAAAAAATCACAGATTGTTTCCTTCAGGCGGCCGTATTGAATTTCAAAATGGCCACCATTTTTAACATATACTTCGCCCAATATCTGGACTTCTGAGCAACATGGAAAGCTCCAATTGGTGACAATATCCATGTTTGTGATGTCAAGGAACACATAATCACATCAAGAAAGTCACCAATTGTTTCCTTCTGGCGCCATCTTGAATTTCAAAATGGCTGCCATTTTCAACATACTTCGCCCAATGTCTGGACTTCTGGGCAACAGAGAAGGCTCCATTTGGTGGCAATACTCATGTTTGTGATGTTAAGGAAATATATATATATAGAGAGAGAGAGAGTTGCAGATTGTTTCCTTCTGACAGCCATCTTTAATTTCAAAATGGCCACTATTTTTTACATACTTCGCCCGATATCTGGCCTAATGAGCAAAATAGCTCAAATGCTTCTTCCTAATCAGATATACATCCTATTGCACCAGAACCACTTAAAGCATGGAATCCTGGGAGAGCCATAGCTCTGGATGTTTTAATAAGTTTTTATATGGGTTTTAATATTATTGCTGTCATAATTATGTTCCATTGCAATTTCAAGTATTGAATCCAGTATCCACAACTATCTATCTATCTACCGAGATGCTGTTCACCATGTAGTGCCAAATCTCCCTGTCTGTCATTAAGTTGGGGATGTCAGATGGATCCTGCTGCATGTCTCGAGCAATCACATCAATGTAGTTAAAGGGCGACAACCCCTGTTTGGGCATGTTAACCTCCAACATGTGATGTCCGAGATACCTGATCAATCGCACGATAACCGTGACCGGCAAATCGTGCTCGGCATTGGGCAACAGAAGATGACATTGGAGGGATATCTCCATATATCTGTGCTTTGGTCATGTGCGTTTTGTACTCTCATAAGAAGCATGGTATAGGTGCCATCCAGTCTATCCTGCAGCTCTTCTAAAGAACTTCAGCTTGGAGATACCAGATTGCCATAGGTGGTGTAGTTTATTGCAGGCATTCCACACCTGTCATTTGCGTGACAGGAAGTCTTTCTTGCTGTCGACAACATAGGACCCCAGGTACTTGTCCCTGACCTCTTGGGTACCATCTATAGTGCAGATGTGTTGATGATTATCTTCCTTATTGACGGTCATATATTCCGTCTTGGCATTTAGATGTAGTCCGATCTTATGCACCACATATCAGATCGGCTTTTAGAGCTAGATCATCTGCATAGTCAAGGTCTGTGAGATGTTGACTTTGGTGACGTATAGAACGTTTGGATTTGATGGCGACTCCCTTGTCGTTCATAATGTCAAGACTGTCTGAGGATGTAAGCAACCACGATTACAAAGAGATAGGGAGCAAGAGTATCTCCTTGGAGGATTCCTTTGTGGGTCCAGCCATGGTCTGCACAAAGCTAGATGGGTTATCATACATGATAGCAATTGCATTGACGAGGAGTGTAGATTGTAGAGGAGTGATGAACGATGTTAATAAGGCAGCTGGTTGGTTTCCCTTGTAGGTGTCGTTACAAAATTCCAACAGTTGATCATGAAATAGTGGATTCGTCCAGATTACAGCAGGAATGTTACCGGGACCAGGCGTATTGATGTTGTTCAGTTTCTCCAGGCAGATCAGAAGCTCCTCTATAGTGAAAAGTCCAGTCTTGATAGGAAGGGCGTCTGCTATCTTGTGATTGAAGAAAGGTTCATCAAGGTTAGTGTTATTCTGAACTGGCTTGCCAAGTAGAGAACTAAAGTGCTGAAACCATGTGTCGAGTTGTTTCACCTTTGATTCTAGGTGGGTTAGCTTTCTTATCAGTCAGCTCCCTCAGTGCCTCCCAGGCAGCAGCATGCTTGTATTTGAGATGTAGGGTGTCAAGTGTTTCAGCCTTGGAATTAACATGCTCCTCAAGCACCACAGTGTAAGCATCATCAAGTGCAGCCTTAGCGGCATCAAGGTTCTGCTTGGAGCTTCTGGTGGATTTAGTACGGTGCTTCTTGGTTGCAGAATTCAGTTTTTCTCTGGCTTTGACGGCTTTGTCATTTGAGGCAAAGGCGGTATAGTCTTCTTCCTTCTTCTAGGTAGCACTCCAGTGCAATTTTCTTTTGTTGGCTGAAGTGACGGCATCATTACTGTGTGGGTTCTAATCTTATGCTTCATCAACAGAGTGAACCTGTTATGTCAGATATCGCTGTGCAGTGCTTTGTATCTCCCACTACCTTCCTCCAGTGAATTGGTTTTATGGGATCTCTAGTATGGGTTTACTCTGCGCGTAAATTATCTGCTCTGCAGAAAACCTTATGATCACGACTTAACAGCTGCAAAAGTGTTGTAGGCTCTTATGTTCTTAACGCTGTTAATCCACCCCTATCTGACCAGAATGTGTAGTCCAGTGGACAAGTTCCATTTGGGGGACGGTATATGTCCACATGTTCTACTGCCTTGATTTTGGACTCCTTGCAGTGGCAACAAGGGCTAAACCGTTTCACGAATTCCGCACGCATGCCCACACCTGGACCCGCCGCTGATGCGAACAGTGCGTCCCAGGCCCAACGTCTAGCACCGCAATCTCCCGGGATGCACAGAAGAATTATGGGCTGGAACTGCCCACCGGTGGCAGTGGACAGTCCATGTTTAAAGCGAGAGACAGTTTCATCTAGATAGTAGCAAGCAAAGACTGACCATGTCAGGATTACCATCAGTGCAAGCTTCAGGATGCGCTCACTACAGTTGACAGGATGGCAGTGACTTGAGAGCATGTGGTGACAAAAGAAACCCCACGCCTCCTGCAGCTGCATTTTCTTGTCTCTTCCAGGCGGAGGCTGGATAGTGCATAAGCCATGGTCGTCTCCTGTAGGAGGTTGTGTGCACAATGCGGGGTTCTTGTGCAGACTGGACATCATATGCAGTTGTGCTTCATGTGCACAAGTTCTTCTTTCTTGTCTGTTGATAGTGTCGGAAGTTGTCTGTGTGATGATGAAAGCAGCATACGTTTACAATGATGTCCTATGCAATTTCGGGTTGGACATTTTAGAAGATTAGGCCAATTCATCATCAATTGTAGAGGACAATGTTGACGTATATTGAAGTCAGACCTTCAAATAGGGGCCTTTTCAACCCTGGTGTATAGTGTAAAAAAATTCAGCCTGTCAATTAGCTAAATAGTAGCTGGGATTCATTAGGTCTCCAGCACCCTTTCAGTTGGGGGGCGAATATTCTTCTTAAGGCTTTGTTTTTCAGTTACACTCGTGCAACAACATTTCATATCAAATAACATTCACAAACATGGGTATTGGCACCAAATGGAGCCTTTTATATGGTCAGAAGTCCAGACATTGTGCGTAGTATATATTATAAAATGGCGGACCATTTTGAAATTCCAGATATATCCACCTGAAGGGAAAAATCTGCAACTTCTCTGAATGTAATATATGTGTTCCTTGACATCACAAACATGGGTATTCCCACCAACTGGGGCTTCTATGTTGCTCAGAAGTCACGATATGAGTGAAGTAGATGTAAAAAGGCGGCCATTTGAAATTCAAGATGGCCACCGGAAGGAAATCAATTGTGACTTTTCGGATGAATATTTGTGTCCCTTGACATCACAAACATGGGTATTGCGCCAACTTGAGTTCTATGTTGTTCAGAAGGGTTCCAGATATATCAGCAAAAAATGGTTGAAAAATGGCGGCCCTTTTGAAATTAAAGATGTCCGCCTGAAGGGAAACATTTCTGCGACTTGAATGTGATATTTGAGTTTCTTGACATCATAAAACATGGGTTATTGCAACCCCAATTTGAACCTTCTATGTGCTCAGAAGTCAGATATAGAGCATTACAGATGTTGAAAATGGCGGGCCATTTTGAAAATCCAAGATGGCCGACAAAAGGAAGGGATAAAAAATTGGTAACAATTGATTTGGATTCTGAACCCTTATCAAATTTTATGAGCCAAAATTACAATTGATGTGAAAAAAGCACGAAGTAATAAAGGACACCAATGTCCCATACTTATAAACGCCACTTTCGTAGTCTGTGGAATTTAACGTCGCGGCGACGTTAAATTATTAAATGCGTTTGTTTACCCATACTGGAAAGCGGATTTGGTCTAAATCATTCGGGTGATGGCTTTTTGGTTATATAAAGCATACAATCGTGCAAAAATACGATTTTGAAAAATTTTGAGGGCGCCACTATTTTTCAAAGGTGGCAGTGTCTCTTTAACAGGGGTTATTGTTTATTGTTTAAAGAGCCCGTGTGGTTCTAGGGGAAATGCGCAGAAGATCAAGAGCAATCGACGTTTAAAAATGTCAGTTCAGCCCCACTGTGGTCAACGTGTTTGTGTCCCTGGGTTTAATATAATTAATCTCAATTGCCTCATCCCCCAAGCGAAATCTGGGAGCGGTTATAGGAATACTACAATCTAAGTGCTGATAGGATTGTGCGCGGGGGGATTGGCCAGCTGCCGGCTAGGGAAGCGAGATGATTGTTGACGATTTCCGGAAGGGAGGTATAGATAATAGGCACAACATCGCTTGTCTACTTGTGTAAAAGGCGCTAGATAAATCTCATTTTATATTATTTGTTATGATATTAGTATTTATTACATCATTTTGTTGCATCCAAGTTATGACTGAGCCCTTGGTGTACAGAAGGCCTACCTCAGGTGCTACCGACTGTTTCTTTCCTTGTTTTAGTCCTGTCAATTGTGTTTCTAGATTTTAAAGCTGCGCTATACATTCTCCGTCAATTGTTAATTTTCTCAGGTAGAGGAGTTTTCTTGACAAATCTTTTCCATAGCCGCTGTGAGAATCGTTTGTGATTGAACATCTCTGTCCAATAAGTATTTTGGCAGTGGCTCTTGGTGTAGATGTCTTCCGTGGATATGTCTTCCTCAGCTCATATGTCTCAGAGCTCTGAACAGGTCTGTAGTTCAACGCTGAGTCGAATAAACCCCACTCACAACCGGTGATATCACTAGTCTTCTCTTGCGGGAGATCCTGAAGGAATCCAGCTAAGAGCTGATACTTTAAGTCATACTGCATAAATTTGTGCCTTAGAGAAATCGCCTCTTGGTGACGCTTTATCTCAAAATCGTCTAGGTAGGGCGGTTATAGTTTCTCACGCAAGAATATAGATTGCAAAGTACACGTATCGAACCCGGTACTCTCGCGAGGTGACTGGGTTCGGGGACCGTGTACTTCGTCTATATTTAATTCGTTGCTCACCGGTTTCTCCAAGTATTTATAATATTTACTCATTCCTTCTGGGGTTGATCGAGTTTACTTGATCCTCGCGTGCACATGTTGAGTTTCGCTTCGTCATAGGTTCTCCTAGAATCTGCATACAGGCCACCCCTTCTTCAAAAAATTACTTTCACAATAACATTAATAAATACATTTAAGTACACATGAAAACGCCAATAATGACAGAGACATATCTTCAAGAATTAGTGTTGGAAATTTTATTGACATTTAATTAACAAGACAAGAACAAACAACAGAAGAAAAGAGAGTTACATGCACTTAACTGCATAGGGGGGGGGGTCCTAGGTACCCATTTTTGTTTTCAATTTTTTTAATTTTTTTAATTTGATATTTGATTTATATTTTTTTTATTAGTACTAACCTTGTAGTTGCGCTTGAATTGGTGCAAAAAAATTCACTCCATCGTGTCGTTTTTGCGTAATTAGCATGGGTACCTAGGAGCCCACTTATGCACTAAAGGAAGTGCCCATGACAAAAATGAAAAAATCTTATTAGAGGTTCCGGATTATGATTTTCATAATGCACACAACCTAGTGACAAAACAAAGTACATAAATTCATTTAAAAAATCTTGCAAAGAATAATAGGCCATGGAGCCATAATATTTATATACATATGTAGCGGTTTACGTAGGACCTTATGGCTAAAGTATTTTTTTTTTTTTTTGTTTTTTTTTTTTTTTTTTTTTTTTTTTTTTTTTTTTTTTTTTTTACAGTAACCCTAAAAAATATAAAATGGCATGAGACATTGAGTGTGTGCTTAAATGGTAAATATATAGTTTTATTCTTCACCAATAAAGAATCAGCAAAGTCTAGGTGAAGCAATGCTGTAGAAAATGCAGAAACAAATTAGTGTCTTTTTCGCACATTTTGACGCAAAATTAAAATCAATGTTTTGCCCCTAATTTTCTTACTGAACAACTTTCTTCAGTTTTTATTTCTTTATTGTTGATATCTTTGAAGCCTTCTAACATGTGGTGGATTTCATCTAAACAATCCTTTAGGAAAGTGGTTATATTAGGGGGGTCCTAGGAATCCCCCCCCCCGTTATGCACTAACGGAAGTGTTAAAATGACTAGAGGATATTTTAGAGGATTCAAATTAGCCTCAATTAGCACTTGATAGATTGAAGAATAATACCAAGAACGGGTAAGACGTTTATTAGAAAAAGACAAGTAGAAAATCCGAAAACTATAATCAGTCCTATTGAGAAATAGATGGTCATTTGAGGAAACATGTCTTCAAGATTAGAGACGGGAGGTTATTGTTGCAGATAATCACGCATACAATACGTTATGGGTGAGAATATGGATTAGGATATGTCCATCAACGAAACAAAAACGTAAAGAAGGGTTTCACACCCAACCACCGGTAATTTTCGGTTTATTTCGGCTGGAACCGGCTTCTCCCCGGTAACTCTCGGTTCATTTCGGAAACTGTTTCTCCCCGATAACTCTCGGTTCTTTTCTACTGGAACCGGTTGCTCCACGGTAACTCTTAGTTCATTTCGATTGGAACCAGTTGCTCCTCGGTAACTTTCGGTTTTTTCTGTTGGAATCGGTTGCTATTTTTTAAACAATGAAACATTCCTCAAACAACATGAACCGCAGATCATCCAGCGGTTGAGTTACGCAACTAATATCTTCTCTTGAAACATTCATCCAAATATAAATAATAAGTTGTGTATGGAAAATAAGAGTTTCGTTAATATTTTGCTGTTGTATGTAATATTTAATTGTATACCTTCTTTTAAAATATTTAATTATCTATTTTATTTGAACAGGACAATCGGTCTGGTTCACCCACACGAACGGACCGGGATCAATCCCAAAGGACTCAAAGATCTTCAAGACCTTCTGCAGAGGTTTGAAGCCATCCGGCCAGACGGCTTTCCTGGAGACGATGTTGTTATTCTGCTGATAGAAGATGGGATAATCTCTTGGATATTCATTACAATCATGGACGAGCATGTATTCATCGTAGTCGGTGTCTAAGACGTGTAATTTTTTGGTAGCTCCTCCTTAAAAAAGAAATGAAAAGAGACCTTGATAAGACTTATAAGATTTTGAAAACAGGAGAGTGATTTTGAGTAGACAGGCATAAGAATAGGCGTTCATGTTAGACATTTATTGTTCTTCGCAACCTCGCCACTTTGTTCTTAGGCACCTTCTTATGAAATCGAGTGTAAATGTTAGAATTAAAACGTCATCTTCTTTAAAACTATTCACAGACATTTACATTACATTAATGAATTCACGTGAAAACTGTCTAAATGTGAGGTATATGCATATATTATATGATGCACTTCGAAGAATGGGGCACTTTTTTTCTGGAAATGTCCTCGTGTCTTTTTAATACTTATAGATTTAATTTATCGCTCTTCCGAAAACTCTGGCTAATTAGCTCAAATGGTCAGACGCACGTACTAGTAATAATACGGAGGTTGTCGGTTCGAATCCGGTCAAGCGCATGGTTTGTTCGGTTGGTCGGTCTTTTTTTTAAATTTAATTTTGGAGGTCCTAATACACAAAACTTACGACTCGATTACTTATTGTCACATCAAAATGAATCAGAAAATCGTGTATTTTAACGATTGCGGCCAAAAACTTTCAAACCTCATTCAGATTTTCGAAGTTTTGGGGCAACCGATGAGCAAAGCGAGCAGGGGAAAAGATTAAGGAACCGTTTATGGACCGGGCCAAAATGATCCACACGCCGTGTCCTCTCTTCCCAAACAATGGCCCCTAATACGCCCCTTCGATTGTAGAATTAATTATGTCGGTCCAAATTCAACTTATAACATATTGAGCTACTTTGGCTTCCATTAAAGGGTCGTGTGCATAAGTGATTATTATTTCAACTGATTAAATCTGAATCTTTGCCAAATTAATTGAACTAGTTACCGTATACGACATCCATCCATACAGCTTGGTTGGTTTCACTTAACACCACCAGACCGATAGGAACTATTTGAACATTCCCGCTGCCATACTTCACACTGGTTCGATTTAGCGCGATCCTACAGATATCTTTCCCCGGATTGGCGTCATTAATTGTTAACTGCGAGCAGTGGGTTCCGTCTAAGGTTACGTCAGAATAATGAGCCATATAATACCATGTACCTCCGTATACTCTCTTTGCATCAAAAATTTTTCATCGGTTTAACCTTTGGACAGCGGCCAATTCCATATTGAAACGAAGACGGCGTTCCAAGGGATATCTGACTGTGAACCAAATACATTTGGTGTATCATAAATAAGACGAACGGTAATGTTTTCAAAATCATTTTACGAAGACTTTTAAGGGCTATAGACGAAATCGAAACGATAAAGCACGTAGTATAACTTCTTTTGAAGACTGAACAATATGCTCGAAGATATAATGATGCTGTTAGCTATGATAATTTATGTAAATATGCAGGTACGTATTTTTATGCTTCTACCTTCTGCTGAAAACTGGAGTAAGGCCGCGACAACAAGACTGTTTTTAATTAAATTTTCTAATGCTACGTTTACTTTATGTGTCATAAACTTATACCCACTTTATACCCATTTTTTTTAATTTTAGTTTTCAATAAAGAATGTCTTGGAGTTGATTTTAATGGCAACTGTGGTGACATCGAGATAGCCGAAACTGGCCCAACAGGTTTTTCAAGTGTCTCAGACAATTGGCCATAACTCTTCAACCAGACCCCCAACTTACACCAACTTAAATCTCACGAAAGCTGGAACATTCCTAAAAGAATCCATTTGAGGTGAACTTAAGTTTTTGGACAAAAATAATCTTTGATTGTGTGTTTTTTTCGGGCAGTCTGTACACCTTATATAGCTTATAACCGGTGTAAAAGGAGACATAGTACGCCCGGAGCCATAGTCTGGACTCCATAGACGACAACGGGATAAAGTGTGAAATGATGTTGCGTGAAGAGTCAACTGAATCGAGTGCGCTATTTTTTACCGTTGTAGGTGGACTATGACCCCGACGGACTATAAAAAGCCACACCGGTTTCTGTTGCTCCTCGTGTTGTGTCTAAGCAGCGCAGAAGCGAATCTAATGTTTCCTCACCAGGATACAAACACTGCAAAAACTTGAGTGTTAAATTTAACCAAAAGGTGCAACGAGAGATTTTGAGGCAGCCAGATATTGTGTCGTAATAGTAATTTCATATAGATTAGACACTCAATAGATCTCTTACCTTGTATTTGACTACAGAATTGTCTTAAAAGAGAAAAAAACGTGATTTTGACTTGCTTATATTTCAATATAAAACATAGGCTGAATTTCGTATTTGCTCCTATACGAAATTAGAAATTTCAAAATTTTTGTACCGAAGAAACATTTCTCAGCTTAATCCTTTCAGATGTGGATATTTTTGATGGAAAGCTTTACATCAGGGCAACAATCAGAATTTTCAATTTTTTTAGGGACACATGTTATTTGAAATCTCTCGTTGTACCTTTTTTTTTTAATTTTAACACCATCTTTGCATCAATACGAGACCGCACCCACTTGTGTTAGATTTACACCATGTTAGTGTTATAGTAACACCAATTTTGATGTTTCAATGTATGATATGACATTGATTGGTGTTAATTATTTTTTAAACATTGCTGGTGCCAAATTACTTGTGTTAATTTAACACTCTCCTGGAATTCCCAGAGTCATCTTTGGTTAGCTACTCGATTAAAAATATTGGACATGCTTTTTCCGATTTTCACTGTGGGAATTCCCATGCACTTTTTGGATTTGATGATGGAAATTCCCATGCACTTTTGGGATTTCACTATGGGAATTCCCATGCATTTTTTAGAAGAAGGGTGGGGGAATTCCCAGAGTCATCTTTGGGGGGGGATAATTTCTGGAATAGCCCATTAGGTGAGTGTTGTGTTATCTTCGGTTTGCCTTGAAAACAATTAGTCTGGCGGCTCTGTTCTGAATTGTTTGAAGTTTTTGCATATCTTTTGCGGTGATTCAAAATGCAGATTTACAATAATCAATATACGAGATAAAATGCGTGAGCGATAGGCGTTTGTAAGTATATCCATATCAATGTAACAACAAATGCACCCGATATTCCTAAGATGAGAATTAAGAGATCGGGAAACTGAAGAAATGTGGGATGATATCGACATAGTTGAATCAAAAACAATTCCAAAGTTAT